>QNQO01004677.1:0-202692 GCA_003290165.1 Berberis thunbergii | reverse complement strand
GCTTCAGAATCCACCACCCGCAATAGAGAACAGAGCAGACAGACCTCCACCTTCGACAGACGATAGAGCAAGTGCAGGAAAGCCAAGCACCCGCCATTCCTATTGGACTAAAGGAGGTTGCGCGACTAACACTAAGTACAACGCCTGGGAACCCCCTTCACAAAGGGGCGCACGACCCGGACGTACTATATCGCCTCTCTGTCCCGCCATTTGTGAACAGAATCATGAACAAGACCCCTACCGAAGAAGTTCACTCCTCCAAAGCTCGACTCTTACGACGAAATCATCGATCCCTTCGACCACCTGCGTCATTACCAACACGTAATGACCCTTAAAGAGGATCAGAATCTAATGTGCAAGACCTTTTCCCACTAGTCTTAAAAGCTTCGCATTGACATGATACCATAGCCTTCAGACGAAGTCCATCGACTCCTTCAAAATGTTGGCCAAGGGATTCTTGACCCATTTCGTCGGAAAGCCAACGCTTTCGAAAAGGGTTGCACTACATACTCTCCTTGAGGCAGAGGTCCGGCGAGACACTCTGATAGTACGTGACACGCTTCAACAATAAGTTGACCCTCATAGACGGTTGCAGCGATTGATACAGTCGTGATAGCCTTCACTGCAGGTCCCAAGAGGAAAATGTCTACAAGATTCACCCTGGACCCTCTCTGGACATGGTAGAGCTCCTCAATAGCGTCTAGAGACACATCACCACTCACCCTGAAAGAGTCGATGACCTCAAATAGGGAAATTGAAGGGGCAGGAGGACCTCCGAATCCAAAGATGATAATGAGGAAAGAAACTTATGTATGGGGAACGAAACAAAAGGAGCACGGTGACAACAGGTCGAGAATCATTCAACTACATTGGATCCAGACCAGTGACTCCCTAAACGCTAACCTGTCGGACGTACTCAAATCAATGAAAATTATGAGAAACTGAAGTGGCCCCCAAAGACACGCAGAAACCCCGCCAAGCGCGATAATGGAAAGTACTGCGTGTACGACAAATAAAGTGGCCACAACATCAATGACTATAATAGTCTGAGGTACGTGGTCAGTACAGGATCCACAAGGACAAACTGAAAGAGTTCCTGTAGCCCGAGAAGCCAGGGGAGCAAACAAATGACAAGGGAGAGTCAGTTAAAGAAATAGAAGCAGAGACTCCAGTGATAATATACGTCATTTATGAAGTCAGACCAAATGAATACCAGCCACATACGTCCCGCGAGGACACTACTGGATATGCTGACACAATCAGCGGATGAGGACAAACACATCTGCCACTCAAGGGTCCAGAGCCATATTCCCACCTTGTCCTTACGGATAAAAACCTCGAATGAGTCCGAGCGCCACATAACGACACCTTAGTCATCTCGTCTCCATAGCAAGGTGGAGGTAAATAGAGCTCTGGTTGACATAGGAAGTTCACTTAACGTTATGTTCTACAACGCATTCCACAACATGGACCTCAAGGAGGAAAATCTGACGTTTTCAGAAAAATCGCTGATCGGATTCAGCGGAGAGAAATGCTTAAGATTAGCTATGGCAGCAGGTGAACTGCATCTCAAAAAGGTCTTATTTCTGGTTTTCATGGTGGTAGACGCAACATCATCCTACAATCTCATCATGGGAAGACCATGACTCCACCAGATGGAAACAATGATATCCACCTTCACCAGTGTATTAAGTATACTGCTAACCACTCAAAAGGAACAATACGTGGGGACCAATTGATATTCATAATTATTACATAATATATCCCTCAATTTATATATGTTAGTGTTTCGATTATTATATTTTATAGTAATTATTTTGTTTTCATGTCTTTGTAGGAATTTGAGCGTAAACGATGAAATCATATTAAGGCGACAAGTTAAGGAACGACCATTAGTCGATTCTAGCGGTGGTACAAATTAGTCACAAATCTAAACCCAAAAAACCCATAAACCCAAAACCTAAGCCCATAACTTAAATCCAAATCCAATGCTAAGCCCCATCAAACCTTAGACACATTCCCTCAATCACCAAAGATTCTGATTTATTTTTTTCCTTAAATCACTCATTGAACCTCTCCTGAACTTGTCCGCATTTCATTTTCTCCTAATTCTCTTTAAATACAAAAATTCAATGGATGAGAAGGCAAGGAAGAGAAGGGCAAGAAAAATATTAGTTGAGAATCAAAATCCTCTGTCTTCAATCGAGTCATTCTCATCACATTCCCCATCCATCATCAGCCACACCACCAAGCTCCGCCACCATCACCCAAGCATTCTGCTCCTCTCCCCTGTCCACACAGCCACCACTACCATCTCGTTCTCCCACCATCAGCCACCCCGCACACCACAAAACAGACCACCACCGCCACTAATCACCGTGAAACAGGGCGTGACAACCCTGTTTCACGTTAAAAACATCACCTTGTCATCACCACCATTACCCTTCATCTCGTCGTCTCTCTCTCTCTTTCGCTCTCAGCCACCATCACCCGAGCACCGCCACCACCACGAAATAGGGAGTGACAACCATGTTTCGCGTCAGACCTCGCCTCGCCACAGACCTTACTCCCCTCTCTCGGCCTCTTTTCATCTCGAAGCTCCTTCCTACATCCCTCTCTCACGGACCACCGTCGCAAGCGACGCGTCAGCCAGCACGCAATCGCTGCGGACAGGAGCAAAACAATAGGGCTCCGCCACCTCTCTCTGTATTGATTTCTTTTAGTTTTCATTACACTTCTCTCACTGATTTTTCCTCCCTCTCTCTATTTTGCAGGTCCGAACCAGTTGGAGCAGTGAGGACGCTCGCAGGAGCGAAGAACATCATCGCGAGCGGCGCTGTCGCGTTGGAGACGAAAAAGCACTGTAGCTCTGGCGGGAAATAACAATTCTTAATTTCTGTTATTTGCACCCCGATTTCTCCTGTACTACCACAAAGCTTTGTAATTCATTTTCTCAATATTCGTGTTTCGGACCAACTGCTGAGTACCACCACATCGAGTTTGCGACAAACTAAATGGGTTATATAAGTTATTGTGATTGATTTTACTGAATTGTTGTGCTCAATTACTAATTAACAATTTATTTCTGAAAGTTTTTGATAAATTGTTTTTGCTTGAAATAATTTGTTAATGTTTGATAGAAACATGATATAATTTAATTGGATTTTAACGATCACATATTCGGTGTAAGCAAGGGATTCTCATCCCTAAAGCTTCTCGTTTTTAAATTCAGTAATTTAGATTAAATAATTTTGCTAACTCACTTGTGAGTCCAAGCCCACAAAGCCCATTTTTATTTTATTTTTTTATTTTACTTTCTTATTTTTAAATTTATTTTTAGTTTAGTTTTAAAATGCTGTAACCCCATTTTCCTTTTAAATTAGTTTAAATTAAATTATAAATTTCAATTGCATCCACCTTCCTCGTGGGATCGACCCGTACTTGTCGTTGTCTACCAGTTAGGCACCGTGCTCTTGCGGTTATTACAAGTGGGTTGAATTAACCTATTAATTTAGGTTGGTTAAGCTCGCATCAAGTTTTTGGCGCTGTTGCCGGGGGAAGGTCGCGGTTGTAATTAAATTTAAGATTTATTTTTACTAATTTTAAAAAAAAAATTCAAACAAAAATTTATTTTTATTTTGCTAAGATTTTTTACACTAATTTCATTTTATTGTCTGATTTTACAGAATACACGCTTCTCGAAGAAATTGGACTATCCTGCAAAAACATCAAGCAAATTTTATTTTATTTTTATTTTTTATTTTTTATTTTGTGAGGAGAGTTTTAATTTTATTTTCACCTCGTTTTACGAGTGTGTGGTGTAATAATTTTTAAACTCTACTATTTTCATTTTGTTTAATCACAAAAAAATAAAAAACCAAAATTTTCTAAGTCAAAAAGAAATTATAGGGAAACAATTTTAATTGTACCCAATAATCTCTTGTGATTTAGAAATCCGACTTCTAAGACCAAGACCGGTAAATTTATTTGCATGTGCTTGTGTGTTGAGTGAAACGGATAAAAAGAAGTAGGACATTTTTTTTGAATTGTGCTAACTTTTTGTGCAGATTGGAATACGCACACTGTAAGTATTTCTATCACACGCAACGTATTAGCGACCAGGGTGCTTGGTGTAATTGTTTGAAATTGTGTGATTGGTTGTTAAATTTCTGTAATTGTTGATGCTAAACTTTAGTAATTCATAATAAGCAGACCCAACTTATAAATAGAAACTGGTGGGACTTGATATCCCCACCTCATCACTCCAGCTGTGTGCAACCAATAGCCTAACATAATTAAAATCAATTAGCAAGTTAGATCGAGTCATCTTTTAGGTACGGTGTTCATAGGACAACCTAGACCAAGGTGAATCCAATAATTTTTGTGTTGACCCAAGCTAAAAATGACGATGGGTTTAACATTCAATGAACTCCGAGATGCCATTGCCACAAGGGTAATTTACCCGGTACGCCGAGTCATAAGTAAGCTACGATCCACAAGAAGGATTGGTGAACTAACAGTTTTGGGTTATGAACACAAGCCTCAAGTGTGCCATTTAACATCACATCGTTCTCACATCTATTGGCTTACAGAGCCGGTAGCACAAGAAGTACTAATTGGACCATTGTGACCTCCTTCTCTTGTGCAATAATCCGGTTTCTTTGAAACAAAACTTCTAGCCTACTGATTTTGAACTTTTGTGGTGTAAAGTATTACACTCTTAGGATCATCTTGTAGCACCCATTGCTCTGATATAAAGACTACATAAGAAATAATTTGTCCCCCAAAGATTAAAAAGATAATTAATCTCCAAAAATATTGATGCTTAGGGAGACATTTTTTTTTCTTGTGCATCAATTGGTTGTTGTTTGTGTTTGAGTTTGTGCGTGATTTTTTAGGTTAGTAAACATTTCAAACCTCATTTGGTTTAGACCTGTTTATGCGTCTTTGGAACGGGATTCAAGAGGTAGATTAATCCGAGAGAATCCTGTAGAGTTGTTGAAGTCTCCATTGACCTACTAGAATCTTTCTCCTTGTCGAGTGAGACCACTGAAATGCTGGGGAGAGAGCATTTAAAGATTATTTCTCTCCACGTTCTAATAACACCCCATCTTGCATTGTCTTACCTGAGACCACTGCAAATAGCTTTGAGCTAAAACCATCAATTATCCACCTTTTGCCTTCCTTTTATGGTCTAGAAAAAGAGGATCTTTATCTTCATGTCAAAGAGTTTTCTTGACATATGTGCTACTCTGAAATATCCCAATTTTTTTGATGATTCGGTTCGTCTTAGGTGTTCCCCTTTTTCTTTAAAAGATAGGGCGAAGTCATGGTTAAACTCCTTAGAAACTGGAACCGTCGACCACTTGGGATGCCCTATCAAGAAAATTTTTGACAAAATATTTTCCTATTCATGAAACAAATGCCATTCGAAGAGATATATCTAATTTTCAACAGAAAGCGGTGAGCATTTCTATGAATGTTGGGAAAGATTCAATGAACTCATTACTAGGTGTCCCCATCACGGCTTTGAAAAGTGGCGCTTGGTTCAATACTTTCAAGGAACGTTAACCCCTCAAAAACCGTCGAATGATTGACGCTACTAGTGGTGGGTCACTTATGAAGATGAGTGCTAATGAGATTTGGGAATTCTTTGAAGCTATTTCTGAAAATTCTCAACAATGGGATTATTCAATAAAAAGACTCGGATAGGCGAAAGGGCCGTTTGTATGAAGTAAGGATACATCATCTACTCCTCATCTTCCCCCTTCTTCAAAGTTAGAAGCCGTTGTAATGACAATGGCACAAAAGATTGATGCATATCTGGAAAAGTCTCAGCCATCAGTCCAAACCAATGTTCCATCCGAGGTTTGTACTGCATGTTCAAGTTCTAGTCATTCCACATCAGACTGTCACTTGGAAAATGAGTACCCTGCTTATTTTACTGAGCAAGTCAATGCATTCAATACCTTTAGGCAATCTGGTTATAATCCACACTAAAATTTTTACAATCCAGGTTTAGCCAAACACCCTAATCTCTCATGGGCCGCATGGTCAACATCAAGGAGGCCCAGTTGTTATCCCTCAAGCTCCTCGAGCTCCAATTCCTGCTAATATGCCTCAATTCAATTAAGATGTTCCTCTCTCTAACACTCAGAGTTTTCAGGATACATTGAACCAATTTATGCAGAGAACAGGAACCATACTCGAAGCAGAACTCTCAGGCTATCACCGAACTAAGAGCTAATTCTCAACAACAATCTCAAGCCATCCAAAAGCTTGAGATGACTGTGAGTCAAATAGAAAAATCCTTTCCTGAAAGAGAAGCAGGAAGATTCCCTGGTCAACCCATTCAAAATCCTAAGGGCCAATTCGAAATAGGCAGTTCATCTCAGCCACGCAATGAAGATGTTAAATCTATCATCACTCTTAGGAGTGGAAAACAAGTGACAACCAAATTAGAATTCCTAATTTGATTGACCCTGAATCCCAATCCATGCCAAAGCAAGTCACACCTCCATCTGAGAAGGAGGCTGATAAAACCTCATCTTCTCAAGAGGATCATCATCTTGACGCTGATCCTACCAAGGCATCCTATATGCCTAGAGCACCATTTCCATCGCGGTTAGTTCAGGCGAAGAAAGGAACAAATGCCAACGATATAATGGAAATTTTTAAACAAGTTCAAATCAATATTCCATTACTCGAGGCCATTAAGCAAGTCCCCTCTTATGCCAAGTTCTTGAAGGATTTTGTACACAAAAGCGAAAACTGAATGTGCACAAAAGAGCCTTCCTAACTGAGCAAGTTAGCTCCATCCTTCAACACAAAACCCCACTTAAGTACAAATATCCTGGTTGCCCGACTATTTCATGTGTGATTGGTGATCATATGATTGAGAATGCACTGTTAGATTTAGGGGCAAGTGTTAATCTATTGCCATATTCAGTATATGTGCAATTGGGTCTTGGTGAGTTGAAACCAACTCAAGTGACACTGCAATTGGCAGACAGATATGTCCGAGTCCCCCGCGGTGTGATAGAGGATGTGATCATTAAGGTTGACAAATTTTATTTCCCTGTGGACTTCATAGTCCGTGACACACAGCCTGTTCACAATCCCTCTAGTCACATTCCAGTTATTTTGGGTCGTCCATTTTTGGCCACATCCAATGCTATCATTAATTGCCGAAATGGAATCATGAAATTATCATTTGGTAACATGTTCGTCGAACTCAGAGTATTAATATAACTCAACAACCTCCCGAGTCGGAGGATTCCTTTGAGGTTAACATGATTGAGAGTTTGGTGGAACATTCATTTCCTTGGTTTAATGATCCTTTAGAGGCTTGTTTGACTCATTTTGATTTGGACTTCGATATTAATGATTCCATCTGGAAGTCAATGCTTTGCTTGACTCTACCCCTATAATGGAAGCCAGTTATAAATGGAAGCCTAGGGTGGAACCTCTTCCACTTAGTGAGTCAAAACAAGTCCCTTCCGTTGAACAACCACCCAAGCTCGACCTAAAAGTACTACCTGACAAACTCAAGTATGCATTTTTAGGTGTTGACAATACCTTACCTGTTATTATTTCATCTGCATTGACTGAAGAACAGGAAGGAAAATTGTTAGATGTTTTAAAAGAACATAAAACAGCACTTGGGTGGACTATCGCGGATATTAAAGGAATAAGTCCCAATCGTTTGCATGCATCGCATTCATATCGAAGATAATGCCAAAGTATCACGTGAAATGCAACGTAGACTTAATCCTAATCTAAAGGAAGTTGTCCGAGCCCGAAGTGCTCAAATGTTGGATGTGGGTATAATCTACCCAATTTCGGATAGTCCTTGGGTCAGTCCTGTTCAAGTTGTCCCAAAGAAGTCAGGGGTAACGGTAATCAAGAATGACAAGAATGAATTAGTACCAACCCGCATGACCACGGGGGGTGGCGAGTATGTATTGATTACCGTAAGTTGAACTTGGTCACAAGGAATGATCACTTTCCTCTTCCTTTCATTGATCAAATGCTTGAAAGGTTAGCCGGACATAATTACTATTGTTTTCTTGATGGGTATTCCGGTTATAACCAAATCCCCATTGCACCCGAGGATCAAGAGAAGACCACATTCACTTGTCCCTTTGGTACTTTCGCATATCGGAGAATGCCCTTTGGATTGTGTAACGCATCCGCTACTTTTCAGCGGTGCATGCTTAGTATCTTTTCGATATGGTTGAGAGGTTCCTCGAGGTGTTTATGGATGATTTCTCAGTATTTGGTGATTCATTTGATGAATGTCTACATCATTTAACTTTAGTGTTAAATAGATGTGTGGAGAAAATTCTTGTCTTAAATTGGGAGAAATATCATTTTATGGTACGACAGGGCATTGTTCTTGGACATGTAATTTCACACAAGGAATTGAAGTCAACAAAGCCAAAATTGATTTAATTTCGAGTCTTCCGCCTTTAAAGACGGTTAAGGAAATTAGATCTTTTCTAGGCCATGCTGGATTTTATCGGAGATTCATCAAAGACTTTAGCAAAATCGCTCATCCTTTATGCAATTTACTTGCTAAAGACGCGGTTTTTGTTTTTGATGAAGATTGTTTGAAAGCTTTTGAGAAGCTTAAACAATTATTGACTTCAGCTCCAATCATCCAATCTCCTAATTGGAACTTTCCCTTTGAGCTTATGTGTGATGCTTCCGACTTTGCACTCGGAGCTGTCCTAGGACAACGATTGGACAAAAAGCCACATGTCATCTATTACGCTAGTAGAACTCTACAAGACGCACAACTTAATTACTCCACCACTGAGAAAGAGTTATTAGCTGTAGTCTTTGTTCTAGACAAATTTCGGTCTTACCTTATAGGATCCAAAGTAATTATTTTTACTGATCATGCGGCGTTAAAGTATATTTTCTCTAAAAAAAGATGCTAAACCTCGCTTAATTCGATGGGTCCTATTGTTATAAGAGTTTGATATTGAAATTCGGGACAAGAAAGGTTTGAAAAACGTTGTAGCTGACCATTTATCTAAACTTCTGGTAGAGTCATCTAGCGAATATTTACCATTGAATGAGTCATTTCCTGATGAGCAATTATTGCTCTCTCCCAATTACCTTGGTATGCAGATATCGTGAACTATCTTGTTACAGGTCAACTTCCTTTTAAGTGGTCTAAACAAGATAGATCCAAATTTCTTGCTGAGGTTTGACATTTCTTCTGGGATGATCCATACTTGTTCAAGTATTGTCCTGATCAAGTTATCAGGAGATGTGTTCCTGAGAGTGAATTTCACAGCATCATCTCATTTTGTCATGAGCAAGCTTGTGGTGGTCATTTTAGCTCTAGAAAGACAGCTGCAAAAGTTTTGCAGAGTGGTTTTATTGGCCTACCCTTTTTCAAAATACTCATGCCTTTTGCACCACTTGTGATCGATGCCAACGAATGGGTTTCATTTCTTGTCGCAACATGATGCCCCTTACTAATATTCTTATGGTTGAAATCTTTGATGTTTGGGGTATTGATTTCATGGGACCATTCCCGCCTTCGTTTGGCAATCTTTTCATCCTTGTTGCTGTGGATTATGTGTCCAAATGGGTAGAAGCGATACCCATGTAAAACGAATGACCACAGGGTTGTGGTAAGATTTTTGAAAGATAATATCTTTTCTCGTTTTTGGTATTCCGCGTGCCATTATAAGTGACGGTGGTTCTCATTTTTGCAATAGACCCTTCGAGCTATTAGTAAAAAAATACTTCATCACTCATAAAGTTGGCACCCCCTATCATCCACAAACAAGTGGGCAAGTTGAGATTTTCAATCGGGAGATTAAAAACATTCTAGAGAAGACAATCAGACCAGATCATAAAGACTGGTCTCAACGTCTGAGTGATGCTCTCTGGGCTTATAGAACAGCATTTAAGACCCCAATTGGAATGTCTCCATATATGCTTGTTTTTGGAAAAGCATGTCATCTGCCTGTGGAATTAGAACATCGTGTATATTGGGCCATCAAGACGTTCAATTTTGATATGGTCAAGGCTGGATCGCATCGTAAGCTTCAACTTAATGAGTTGGAAGATATCCAAAATGATGCGTATCACAATGCCAAAATCTACAAAGAACGAACGAAGATATTTCATGATAAATCCATTCTTCGTAAGACCTTTGAACCATCTCAAAAAGTTCTGTTGTTCAACTCTCGGTTACGACTTTTTCCTGGAAAGTTGAGATCTCGGTGGTCTGGACCTTATATTGTGAAAGCAGTGTTCCCACATGGAGCTGTGGAGATAGTTAACCCTAAGGATGGCCATGTATTTAAGGTCAATGGTCAACGACTTAAGCCATTCTTAGAGTTACCTCGATTAGAAGTTGAGGTTGATGTGATTTTATTAGAGGACCCTGTGTATCAGAATTGAGGATCTGTTGGATTTTGTCGGGCTGATGACGTTAAACCAAGCGCTCCTAGGAGGCAACCTAGCTTTAGTTGTGTGTCTTTGCTGTTAGTCTGGATTGATTTTCGAGTACCCTATTTAGTTGTGTTTCACTCATACTCGTTAGCTCCATAATAGTTTTGACTTACAACTTGCATTTTCTTTTTAGTTTCTTTGTTAATGTCGAGTCTGCATTTTATCGATTTCTAATGAAAACTCCATGATTCTTATGTTTGTGAGCCTCATTGATGGATGACTTCTTGGAAATTTGTAAAATCTTCATTGCGGTAATTCTGTTCTAACCTCCTCTCATGTACTTATTTCATTCATTTGTCAGAATTATTTTGTTAAACATTGAGGACAATGTTTGGATTAGGTTTGGGGGTAGGGTTCATGAGTCGGTGAATTTTTCGTAGTATTTTCTTTTCTTATCTTTATTAAAAAAAAGTGTTTTTTCTGTCAAGAAAACTTGGTCTTTTGCGATTATGAAAATGTTTTATGCTCAAGAAAATGCAAGCCACCTTGACAAATTGGTATAGTGATAAAGACTGAAAGTTTAGTATGATCCTTAAGTTAGATCTAGTTCATGAGATTTTTCAACTCAATTATCTTGCACCATGAGTCATGTTAGCATAACTTGAAGTTTATGAGTGAAATATATGCTAGAAAACCTTAGGAATAATAGTGGAGACTTTACCTTGAAAGTTTTGAACATTTCTATTTTTCTGAGAGTTATACACAAGCTCTGATTTTTCTTGAGTCCGTACTATCTCGTTGATGATCTCATTTTCTCATTTTTCTGATCAATTGCTTTGGGAATGACATCAAAATTGAATTATTACACTAGAGCTTCTTGGCTTATACAATTGAGATGTCATAATACTGACCCGAATTTAAGAAGTGATGTAGGCATTTTTTTCTTTAAACCATTAACTAGCCTTTTAACTTACCCATAACATTAACTTTTTTGTAGCCTTTTGAGCCTTAGAATAACTTTTATTTGTTAACCCATTAACCTTTACCCAACTTTTCTGGGAATGTGTACGGATGAATATATTTGGTGTCAAAAGGGCATCAAAAAGGAAAATATGAGATATTGGGGGGGGGATAGTATAAAAAAAAAAGAAAAAAAAAGAATGTCAATGAGGATAAAGATGTGAGAATGAAGAAAAAATTGATGTTGCGCAACATTAGTTTATTCTTGACAGCCCTAAGTGTTCGTTTAATTGGTGTATACATTCCTAGAAAATTTTCCTATAATTCTTTGACATCCCTTATTAACCATTACCCAAACCCCATTACAACCCAACAAAGTCCTAGTTGATCTTAAGTAAAGGTTGGTTCCGTAGATGTGGAGATTTAATAACCAAGACCTATGGTGTTTGATTCAACATTTCCAAAAGTAATTGATATTCCTGTCCATGAGATCATGTTCATTCCATTCTTGAAAAGTCTGTTCTTCACAATACTATATGTGAGATGATTGTTTTCCATTATTTACTCTTTCCTCACATATAAACTGAGTGAAATACCAAATCTCTGAGTGTTTTATTGTGAGTGACGTGAGAGGTTTGAAGTCAAAACAAACTTTCTACAGGAGATTAGTCATTGTTTTACTCTGAAATGAAAAGTTATGTGTATAGTGCTATCCACGCACACACATTAAGTTGAGGATGATTATGAATTTTTTTTCTAACCTTTGGAGAATATTAAATTATTTGGAGATTTGTTGATACACTAAAATGACACTGTTGGTTTCCTGCATTTCTTGAAGTTTTAAAATGAACACTGTTTGACCAAGTTTTGTTGAGTCAAGTAATGTTTGTGGGTAACATTTCTGAAAACCCTCACGAGACTATAACTCGTCCACTAGAGGTAATCTAGGGGTAAAAGCCTTGTTGCACGTTTAAGGTAAGTGCAACCGATGATTCTTGCGAAAGTGAGTTAGGATTTCTTTTTATTGTTTTGCTCGAGGACTAGCAAAATATAGGTTTGGGGGTATTTGATATTCACATAATTATTACATAATACATCCCTCAATTTATATATGTTAGTGTTTCGATTATTATATTTTATAGTAATTATTTCGTTTTCATGTCTTTGTAGGAATTTGAGTGTAAACGATGAAATCATATTAAGGCGACAAGTTAAGGAACGACCATTAGTCGATTCTAGCGGTAGTACAAAGTAGATGGTCACCAATCTAAACCCAAAACCTAAGCCCATAACTTAAATCCAAATCCAATGCTAAGCCCAATCAAACCTTAGACATTCCCTCGATCACCAAAGATACTGATTTATTTTTGTCCTTAAATCACTCATTGAACACTCTCCTGAACTTGTCCACATTCATTTTCTCCTAATTCTCTTTAAATACAAAATTCAATGGATGAGAAGGCAAGGAAAGAAAAATATCAGTTGAGAATCAAATCCTCTGTCCTTCAATCGAGTGATTTTATCACCATCCCCATCCATCATCAGCCACACCACCAAGCTCCGCCACCATCACCCGAGCATCTCCCTGCTCCTCTCCTCTGTCCACACAGCCACCACTACCATCTCGTTCTCCCACCATCAGCCACCCCGCACACCACAAAACAGACCACCACCGCCACTAATCACCGTGAAACAGGGGCGTGACAACCTTGTTTCACGTTAAAAACATCACCTCGCCATCACCACCATTACCCTTCATCTCGTCATCTCTCTCTCTCTCGCTCTCAGCCACCATCACCAGAGCACCGCCACCACCACGAAACAGGGGAGTGATAACTCTGTTTCGCGTCAGACCTCCACCTCGTCACAGACCTCACTCCCCTCTCTCGGCCTTCCTTCCTGTTTTTATCCCTTCTACACCTCGCTCTCTCTGTTCCCGCATCACAACAGGCCGAGAACCACCACGACGCCACGAAACAGAGCCTCACCGCGACTCTGTTCCGCCTCGCCGCCGCCATTGTTCCTCCTCTTCTCTCGGCCTCTCTTCATCTCGAGCTCCTTCCTGCATCCCTCTCTCACGACCACCGTTGCAAGCGACACGTCAGCTAGCACGCAACCGCAGCGACAGGAGCAAAAACAGGGCTACGCCACCGCTCTCTGTATTGATTTCTTTTGAGTTTTCATTACATTTCTCTCACTGATTTTTCCGCCCTCTCTCTATTTTGCAGGTCCGGACCAGGTTGGAGCAGGAGGACGCTCACGAGGAGCGAAGAACAGCACCGCGAGCGGCGCTGTCGCGTTGGAGTCGAAAAGCATTGTAGCTCTGGCGGGAAATAACAGAATTCTAATTTCTGTTATTTGCACCCCCGATTTCTCTCTGTACTACCACAGAGCTTTGTAATTCATTTTCTCGGGATTCATGTTCGGACCAACTGCAGAGTACCACCACATCGAGTTTGCGACAAACTAAATGGGTTGTATAAGTTATTGTGATTGATTTTACTGAATTGTGTGCTCAATTACTAATTACAATTTATTTCTGAAAGTTTTTGATAAATTGCTTTTGCTTGAAATAATTTGTTAATGTTTGATAGAAACATGATATAATTTAATTGGATTTCAACGATCACATATTCGGTGTAAGCAAGGGATTCTCATCCCTAAAGCTTTTCGTTTTTAAATTCAGTAATTTAGATTAAATAATTTTGCTAACTCACTTGTGAGTCCAAGCTCACAAAGCCCATATTTTTATTTTATTTTATTTTATTTTACTTTTCTTATTTTTTAATTTATTTTTAGTTTAGTTTTAAAATGTTGTAACCCCATTTTCCATTTAAATTAGTTTAAATTAAATTATAAATTTCAATTGCATCCACCTTCCTCGTGGGATCGACCCATACTTGTCGTTTTCTACCAATTAGGCACCGTACTCTTGCGGTTATTACAAGTGGGTTGAATTAACCTATTAATTTAGATTAGTTAAGCTTGCATCACCAATCTACGGCAGGAGGCTGCCACTACGCTGCACTGAAACAGATAGAGTGTTCCCAGATTCAACTACATCATGCAAAGCAACTTGACCCAGTGCAAGACCAAAAGACAGGAGATACACTATTTTCGAGCGGTACAGGAGCAATCAGCTTTCTCGCCTAGCGAGTTGTAAAGGAAATGGCAAGCGAAAACACATCCCCCCGACATTTCGTCGGCGCTGAGATCCGCCCCTCTGCAAGGTTTAATCTTCAGTGACCTATGTAACACCTCGACGGTCCGCTAAAATGATCCGCGAAGAGACACCTGAATTCACTTCAAGGCTATGACCAATTTATCTTCGTCAATGCAAACACCTTGAGACAGATGCAAAAGACTACATATTACGAACACCCTAAGGGAGATACAAAAGACTGAGCATCTGAATATAGTGCAAACTGAAGTAAAAGACTCGCTCAGGCAATTCTGCTACGTACAGCGTCCGACAAAAACTGGCAAACCCTCCGATGCAAGTAATTTTCCAGTGATAACAAAGATAAAAGTTGTCCGATCCCTTCCGAAGACAACAGCAAAATGTAATAGGGGATTGAAAGGACTAAGCAATCAAGTTGCTCCGACAAATCACTCCAAGAAAGTGCTCGTACAATGGCGTTGTAAACCTCACGACTAACTGTTGATTTCCTCAAGAAACATCCCACCGTCTATTCAACCTCCTCAAAGGGCTTAAAAGAAAGAAGATGAGGATGGCCACAAGCAACGACGTAGTCACGATCTCACAACGTCGTTAACAGAGACCACTTTTCACATATGCGACGGCAAGTGTGACTGAGAGCTACCACACCCAGAGTCAATGCACATCAACCAACACTTCGATCAGCCATCGGTTAGCAGTGGGATCCGAGCACATGAAGACACAAGTGGTACGGTGTAATACCAAGGCATTTCCCTTAGTAGAAAATCCGTACTACTTCTCAGTGAAATGAGAAGAAATTACAAGATCTCAGCAGATCAACTACATGCTCATCCATAGCAAGTGATCACACATAATGACAACTATTACTATGCCTGACCTTTGCAAATGTCAGAACATTCGGAGACTCTAGAGACGGAGATCCACCTTCAACCTTTGCAAAATTCAAAGCGTTTTCTTCAGCCTTTGGAAAACCCAAAGCACCCTCTTCAAGCAAGAAATTATAAAAGATAAGCTCTGCGAAAGATAGTGCCTACAACGATTGAAAAACACCATTATATAAGCATGATGGTTCACCAAGCGGGCACTCTGACATTAACTGTCAAACATTGAATACAGTATGGAAAACGAGGAGACGACGGTTCCTAAGGAAACTGCGTAGACCGCGTCATTCAAATTAATGGCGTTGCATGCAACCCCATCAATTCAGGGGGAGTAACCGATACTCAACCGTCACACAACCCATGTCGTACATGTGTTACCACGCGATTTACGCCATACACACTGCATACTGCGCCCTAGCCCCTCATCTGCGAGCCCATGGGCTCGACCCATTATTTAAACAACATTATGTCGCATGCTTGGTACGAGCATTAAGAAATCCTAGCCGATCTTGACTTACTGATTGTACATACAGATCACATGTTGATTCGATGTAACTTCATCCACACTATGCTACAACTAAATTCACACGCCCCCAACAAGCAGAACTTCTTTTCAAACCATGCAAGCTTAGTTAGCCAAAGCTAATGATGACAACTTCTGGTTCAACCTGACACATAGTCCGCTCAGCGTGGGCATCAACGGTTTAAGAAGTGTGAGTCTAATCAGCGTTATCATGCCTGGTAATGATGACTCGCCAGGGATCATTGCCCCCTTGCGGTCAATGATCGTCGAACCTAATCAGATAAGCCTAGCTAGTGATGACTAGCAACGAAAGCTTTTAATCAAAACCTGGACTTGTAGCCCCCACTGCGAGGGTGTAGATAGTCTGAAAGGTGGGAGCCTAGTCAGTCCCGAACTGATTTTTATGGCTCGCCACGGGACCACTGTTTTTTCAGCGTGGTCGCCAAATCACCAAACCTGAACTTGTAGCCCTCGCTGCGAGGGTGTAGATAGTCTAGAAGGTGGGAACCAAGTCAGCCACGACCTAATTCTGTCGGTTTGCCATGGGACCACTGCTCTTCAGTGTGGCTGCCGAACCCTCCCAAATTTGCAGCTTGGTATACTCAGGTGTAGATAATTTAGATAGTGGAAACCTAGTCAGTCCTGAACTGATTTTGATAGCTTGCCACATGACCACTGCTCTTCAGCCTGGTCGCCAAACCTCTCTCAAATTCGTAACCCCACAGCGCGGGGAGGGTGTAGATAGTTCAACAGGTGGGAGTTTAGTCAGCCCTGAACTGATTCCGACAGCTTGCCACGAGACCACTACTCTTCAGCTTGATTGTCAAACTTTTACTCCCCGAATCCGTAGCCCACTTTGTTTGGTCATACACGGTTCGAAAGGTGGGAGCCTAATCAATCCCACACTGACTCTGACGGCTTGCCACGGGACCACTGCACTTCATCCTGGTCACCAAACTTTTACTCCCTCAATTCGTAGCCCACTTTGCTTCGTCATACACAATTCGGAAGGTGGGAGTCTAGTCATCCCTGAACTGATTTCGACGGCTTGCCACGGGACCATTGCGTTTCAGCCTGGTCACCAAACTTTTACTCCCCGAATCCGTAGCCTACTTTGCTTGGTCATACACGATTCGAAAGGTAAGAGCCTAGTCAGTCCCGCACTTATCCCAATGGTTTGCCACGAGACCACTGCTCTTCAGCTTGGTCACCAAACATGAATCTAGCCGAATCAACGTCTTCACGCTCAAACAGACTGACATCCTAATAATCGTGAAGGCCATTCGCGCCAATACAAAAATCATACAGCCGGTGCCCAGAAAAAGCTATTTAGGATGTCAGCACGAGCTTATGGCGCCTAACTCGGCACAAACTCTCTGACACGTGCGCTTAGCCATTGCAACTCGCTCTTAGCAGTAATTGCGGCCGATCAGTCGGACAAATAGGATAAGCCTCGAGCAGCTTACCTCCAGAACAAGACACGGCGCGGGCAACCCCCAGCTAAACTATGCGCAACATGCCCACTATCGAATATAGCTACGCAACAACGACCCCGAGTCGTTCACAACACAAAGCGGTTAAGTTCTTTATCGCAAACAGAATAATCAAGCGGCCTATTGACTCAACCAGCCTAAGCATAACGACAAGGTAAAAGGAAAAAAATACAATAGAGACAACAAACACATTACTGATAAAACTGTTTTCATTAACAGTCAAAACTAAAAGGGGTGCAATCACACCAAGGTCACTCCCTACCAGGAGAAGGTACAGAAACAGAAAAAAACTAAGCCTAGTGGAAGATGAAACAGGGATAGCATCCACATGTGCCGCGGTCTGCGTATCATGGCCCGCATGGTCTTCCTCATCTGTCGATGCAAAGGCAACATACAAATCAACATATGACATCTTCTTATACCGGCCAAGATTCCATTCCAGAGGCTCCTCCTTCATCAGTGCCAACAGCTTCAACTGGCCATGTACAACCCAACGAAACTTACACTTGCCTTGCTCCTGAAGAATCTCTTCCTCTCGCACTTTTGCGTCAACAAGTTCACGCTCCAGTAGCTTCAACTTGCCAGTCAACGTATCAACCTGAGACTGCTCTGTGGCCAATCTGCTTTTCACAGCACTAAGCTCATGCCACCCCAGTTCAAGCTGGTCCTCAGCCTTTCTTATCTTATAGGCATAGAACTCCACATTGGATCCCAACTGTTGCTTCTCAGCAGCCCATTCGGCTTCCATTGAAACACTCTCTTCAACAAAAGACTGATGCTCAGAACACGCCTTAGCCGCAACATCTTGCGCAACCTCGACTTCTCGACGGACCCTGCTAAACTCCTGTCTGAGTCCGTCCCTTTCAGACACCACCTTCGTCAGACTGCGCTCGAGGTCATCTAGTCGAGCCCATTGAGCCTCAGTGGCCACAATTGACTGATTCAACCGCTTCTCCTCAGCATGCTTCTTAAGCTGCTCGATTTCATGGAGCGCATCAGAATACAACAGCTGCATGTGAGAGAATACACGCTCCAAGGTATATACTCTCTCACGAGCCGCCTCAACTTCCGTTCCAATAACGACCGCGTGACTCGTATGAAACATACCCACTATAAGGTACTTCAGACCCTTATCCATGCATCCTTCCAATGTACCCTCTTCGAGTTTCGGAACATGATCCATCAACCGGCTGTTGCGTCTGCTTATGTGCTTCCTTTAAGCATAATCTACTTCTACCTTTCGATGCCAGACTTGTGAGCTCATATTTACCAAGTCAAGTGCAAACAGATTCATCCGTGCTTTTGGGTGAAGCCTTCCCTGATCAGGAACTACGCCAGCGCCACCCTTCAAGGTTGCCACCGTCCTCAGACTCTTCTCCGTGGCCTTTCTTTTGTCAAGAACAGTCAACTCTTTATTGCGAGACGGCTCAATGGGATCCGGAGTGAAATGAAGGAGCAAATTATCCAAAGGATCCTCCAATACTTTCAATTGTGGCCTAGAATGAGACGATAAGCAATGCAGACTATAAAAGACACGGCTAGTACCGTGGCCACATTTAGACGAATCAACAGTAGGGCGATCAAATTCTACCACCTCAGGCGAATCTTCACAGGAACCTCCAACAACAATGCTCCCACACGAATCAACACCAACATAAGTTGCCATTGCGACCCGCACTAGATGGTCATTTAGAGCCTTGACCTGAGCGTCACTAAGGTTTGACCTATCCATGACTCCTGCCAACCGTAGGTAATCTCTCTCTAAGACGAAAACGTTAGTCTCCGCCTCAACGGGCCCAGCAGGCTCACGTTCCTCTCTCACTCGAGCGGCTTGTGCCGAAGATGGCCCAACTCTAATGCCAACCATCCTCCTCACGAAGGAAGCAAGCATCTCAGACGACTCCTCCACATCGGATAGAACATGAATTTTGGCCCCAACAGCCCTCCTCTTCCTAGAAGGGGCTTCATCTTCCAACTTAATGCGCGACTCAAAATACAGAATGGGGGCAATGTGTTAGTTGTCCCACAGCCACTACGGATGAAGTTGGAAACTCTTATGACCAGTGTTCTAAAAATCGGCCTAGGCGGCGCCTAGGCGCTAGAAGGTGGAAAACCGCACAGATTAATGGCTGGGCGGGCGGTTCTGGGCAGCCTGGGCGAGTCTAAGCGGGTATGGGCAGGATCCGGGCTGCCTAGTCGGGGTGTAGGCGGTCGGGGCTAGGCGGGTCTGGGCGGGATCTAGGCGGGGTCTGGGTGGCCTAGGAGGACTCTAGATGGTCGGGGCGATTTTTATTTATTTATTTATTATTTTTTTAATAAGGCTGATTGTGTTCTTATTTTATTTTTCTTTTCTATTTTTTAGAAATAAACTATTTAATTATTTTTTATTCAGTATATGTCTAAATGTAACAAAGGATGATTACTTAATGGAATTCTCAAATGATCTGCCAGTACCAATTTTACTGATGCAGATTTTATCAAATATAACTGAGGTTATTCATGCAATTTGAAGAAAAATAAAAGTGTACACAAATTCAAATTTATATAAAGTACCCATCATGACCAACTTCAGTCATTTGAGTTTTAATAAATTTTGTTCATGATTGTTAATTTTTCATGTTTTTAAATTTTGCATATGTATATTGGCATTAAATTGGATGTAATTGATAAGGTATTAAGCTGAACTTTTGTAAATTATTAAAATTATAATACAAAACCTAAGACCCCCTAGGCCCCTGGGCGCTAGGCACTTGCCCGCCGCCCGCCCAGCGCCTAGCGATTTTTAGAACACTGCTTATGACATTGACCACCTTCCTTTACGGCATGACACGTAACGTCTCCATGGTGTTTTGCTCATCTAAGGTGAGATGAGTGGTAGGAAACCTTCCTGCAAGGGAACACAAGTAATGAACAGTCAGCTCGCTATCAAGCATATCAAAATCGCGAGAAAGAGATTGAACTTACGGAGTGGTCTAAACTGTCACTCGAACGGACGACCCCTGAACAAAAAATACTTCGAATCCGCAGAAGCCAAGAAGCAGTACTTCTGCCAGAACTTGAAATCATCAGGTAGTTTACCGAAGCACTTCGGCTACTTCATCTTACAGACAACATTGCTCTTCAACCGATGAAAGGTCAGCAATTGGATCACTTGCGGAGTCGCACTAACACTAGCCTCCCTAGCACTGAGCAGAACCATGAGGATGATCATATATCCTTTATGCCCCAACTAAGGCAGAGGAATCCTTATGAGATTCAAGAACTCTCAAATCATGTCCAGTATCGAAAAATGCACTCCAATTTGGAGCATCCCACGATGTAAACAGATGAAATCGACAGGAGGTGATACAATGGCAGGTCCTCGAGAACCCAAACTTAGTACGAATTTCGACAAGATCGAGCTTGGACAACAACCTGTCTTCAAAAAATTTCAGGGCCTCAGCCAAAACAGCATCATCAATAAGGTTCTCTTGAGTCATGAAGAAAACAAATGATATTTTCAGAACAATATCTACGAAAGCGAACAAAGTAGAAGAATCAGACTCTGCACTGCAGATGACCTAAATAGAGGATGGTTTTCCGCTTCTTTTTCGCCAAACTGACGCACGCGCCATTAATGCGGCGTGCTGCTCAAGCAACAATTTATGCTCAGTCATCATGAGCGGCGCATCCCTTCAAGAGATGACTTAGCGAATCGATGTGACGGCCCATTAACTCGGAGAGAGTAGCTGATGATAAATAAAAATGGTCACACCCCTGAGTCGTACACGTGTCGTGATAAATCTCGAGGAAATACGAACCCTAGCATCAACCCAACACTGAACAGGCCCAAACGGTTCTAAGCCCGCTCAATTCAGTCCGCCAAGCGGACCCGGACTCTCACAGCACGCTAGGCCAACATGTCTCACAGTTGTTCTCAATACTCGTAAGTCATTCTTAGGCAAGTATCTCGAGGATCTGCTTCAGACAGGCAACTACAGCTGCTCTTTGCTCCCAACTAGGAAGCAAGCACCAAAGTATCTTTCACACAAGGAAACTCTCTTCTACGGAATGCTCTTGGATTGGGAACTATCTCTCGCATATCTAGGAACGCAGAACTAACAGGGAACTCCCCTTCTACAGCATGATTCCTAATTAGATATGGATCTCCACAAAGATCTCCTCCCTAATCTACGCCTACGATGGTCTGGTTAAACCAGGACTCCTTGCACTATAAATAAGACATGAGGTTGGTAAGTTAAGGTACGCTACAAATTTTCTGTTACAACATTACACCTTCCTTAGAGCCCTGTCTGACTTTAGCATCGTAGTGCCATCGGCCACCACAACAGTGGTCCGTGGCTCACGTGTGCTACTTGTACAAGTCAATAGGTCAGCAAAAACCAAATCAGAGCAGTGAGCAAAAAATGACTGTATCACATATTATAACTCTTTTTGCAGATTAATTTGATAGTACATAAAATCCAAGTATGAGAGCAATATATTTCTTTATGGCTTAAATGTTGAAAACCACAAAGTCTGTGACCTCAATTATATCACCAAATCCATACGGGCCCAAATATAAAGCTCAATCATCCAAATTAAGACCCTATATGAAGGTACCCATTAAGGTGTCGTGGTGTAGTTGGTTCTCACGTCAGTTAAACACGACATTAAGTTTTTTTTTCCTTTTAATGCCCCTTGTATATTAAAGTAAATAATATGAAGCTTGTGAAATTATAAAGCCAAAGTTTGTTTTGAGTTTTTTCTAGAGGTCTGTTTGGTTGCACGAAAATAGACATAGAAATTGAAATCATTTTTGTGAATTCAATTTTGAGGCCTCCCCCTAAAACTTGGATTTTTATGAGTAGTGAAAAAATAGTCTTATAAATAATCGATTTTCTGTCAATATATAGACAATCAAACAACGAAATATATATATATATAGGTTAGGGCTGAGGATGATTGTTAACTCTCTAATACTCTTCTAGATTCGGAAAGAATAAGTGAATATCTCTTATGAAAGTAATCTAACAAATAAGGCACCGTGATGCGTGGTAAAATTTTCCTACTAACACAAAAATAATATATATATATATATAGGTCGGTTTTAAAATTTTCAAACCGAATCTGAACCGATCATTAACAAAACCGATTCAAAATCGAACCGATTCTAGTTTATACAAATTGTAACTGAACCGACCGACTATTTTAAACATATTATATTATTTATATATGAAATATATATTATTTATTATATATATTTGGTCGATTCGGTTTAGTCAGTTAAAATCACATAGAAATCGAAAACCGAACCGACCACTTCGATTTAAAATTTTTTAAAATCGAAACCAATTCGAACCAATTTTAAACCGAATCAATCGATTTGATCGATTTTTTGTTCAACCCTAAGTTGTAGTATATAAAATGACAAATACGGTGAAACAAGATAGTGTGACTATTTGTGGGAAGTGAGGGTAAACTTGACTTTTGTATTGTTGTCTTCACGTCTTCACATGATAGCTTTCTCCACATATTGCAACCCACAAATATCTCTCTTTACAAAAACACCTTTAATGTTTGAGCGATTCTATCTGTCGAGGGAAAGGGCGAGGAAACCAGCGAGGTAAACGAGGTGGCGGGGGGTGAACCGTTCACCCCCCTCGAGATGCGCGCGCGGAACACATCTCGAGGGGGTGAACGGTTCACCCCCCGCCACCTCGTTTACCTCGCTGGTTTCCTCGCTCTTTCCCTCGACATTTAGAATTTCGCTTAATGTTTTTTTCATTAACAGTTTTACTTACTTATAATTATTGGTTTTAATTGAGGGCATTTTCAAAAAACTGTATAGTGGAGCATCAAGGTTACTCGAGCCATTTTTTTTTTTTTTTGAAAGATTGAGAGACCAATAAGTGGCTCTGAATCTGCATATATTATTTCTTTCACCATTTTAAATAATTTTTTAATTTCAGGTCTGATTCACGTACGCAACTTTTTCATCTCCAATCTCCTTTCAAGTTCCATCACCTTCCACTCTCCCCACCAATTATTATCATTTTTTTCTCAAAATAATATCTGAAAAAAAAGTGATGGGAAGTGGCTTTACTGATTTGATTATCTTCTATATTACGTTATTTTACTATTTATTGTTGACGGACCAAAGCCAAATCAAAAGAATTAGAAATAAAAAATGGTTATGATTGAAAGTTGGAAAATATATTGAATTTGATGGTTGATATTCATTTTCTATAATGACATATTTGTAAATATAAAACATGTAAAAAGGTAAAAATACTTAAAAAAAACTTTTGAAAAAAATTGGTGAAATGTATATGTGGCGGAGAGAAAAAATGTAGTGTTTTCCTTTTAGTAAAATGAAAATTATCATAACTATCTACATCGTAGTTAGATTTTGATAAACTTAGTATCCTTGAAATGTATTTTTGAAGATTTTTTGAACAAAATCAACGATCAATACAAGGGCCAAAATATTAAAAATATGTATTTCATTATTAAAAAATGATCAATACATACTCTAATATTTTTATAAAGGACAGTTGAGCTTGAATAAATACTCCAAAGACTCTGATTGCGTCCAAATCATGCAAAGATCTATGGCTGGGGAATCATGTTTGAATGATATATTCATCTTCCTTGTCTTCCTAGTATCCATCTACTGGATGTGTGAATGAGATTTTTTAGAGAGTCAAGGCCAGGCTCAATACCATCCATCATACTAAAGATGTTTATATTGGCTCAATTGAACACAATCACTGTCCTGACTCTAAGGGCCTGACTGTCTTGATTTCTTGTGTATGAATTGTCTACAAGACTTTAGATTGTGTGTTTAGAAGGAGACCTACAATTTTAGGTAGACAAGGTTAGTAGTCTTTTTTGGGTCAGGTTTTGAGCTTTTTACACTCTTATCTCTTCTATAAATGATATTTTTGTGATTGTATTTTAAAGAGAGTAGGTAAAAGTGTAAAAAAAATCTCAATCTGACAAAAAATGACAACCAAACTAGACTACCTAGACTTACTCGAAGAAAACAATGAAGAAACCATAAAATAATAATAATATAGAAAAAAAATGAGTTAGAAAGCCCTTTTATTATCATAATAAACATTTCTTCACTAAATTGAGCATAAACATGTGCTTTTAAATTCTCCCTAGTCTTCTTCTACTTTATGGCATTTCTATGCCATTTATGCCTTGGTTTTAAACCAATCGTGACCTCTATGGTTAAAGAGAAATTCTAGTTGGCCTGGAAAATTAGATTGGTTTGCTGTCTGAGAGGGGCATCCTTAAACACAGTGTTTAAAAAGGAGGGGCAAAAATGTATTTTCGTCCTTCCCAGACAGCAAATCAGGCCGATTTCCCAGGCCAGCTAGAATTTCTGATGGTTAAAAGACAATATAGAAAGAAAAACGAAAAACTCTAATTAGCTTTTGTGTCCAACAAGGCCAGCCTTAACTATGAACAAGCTATTTAGTATTTAGCAAATCAGGCCTCCCTCAAAATACAAAACATTTAGTAGGGGTGGGCACGGGGACGGGATGGGACGAGATAGACTCATCCCTATCCCATCCCGTTCATACGGGATCGGGACGGGATAAGATGAGAAAAACCTCATCCCGACCTCGTCCCATTTCAAACGAGTTCGGAACGGGATCAGCGTGCTATGATTTTTTTGACAAATTACTGCTTACTCAAGACCCAATTTGCTTAGTTGAAAATAGGCAAAAGCAATTCATTGAACTACACATAAATGATAGCCTTGGATTTAAGTATGCAACATCATAATAAACTACCATAAATGATAGCTGAAATTCACCCTGTAATTAAGATTTCTGCAGAGTTTTGAATGGCTCAGATGTGGACAGTATAATGGCAATGGTGGACCTGCTATACTGTTTCGAATAGTGAACAAAAGAATGAGTAGATTTGGGGTGCTAAGAAAAATGTTTAATTATTGCTTAAAAAAAACATTTATTAAATTCATTGTCTTGACACGAAATAAAATCTCCAATGCAATTAGCAATCCCATTTTGAGTTTTAAAGAGTTTGCAATTAAATAATTCATTTAGAAATCTAAAAATAAACCAATATTAAGTAGTTGTAGATATAGACTAATATCAATTACACTGATTTCAATTAAATTCATTTTTTCTTCAATTTCACTAATATTGCAATCCTAAAATAAATAAATAAATAAAAATATTAATAATAAATATTAAAAAATTAGCTCGGGATTGGCGGGATTGAAAATCTTCATCCCATCCCATCCCATTCCATTCTAGATCGGGACGGGACGAGATCGGGATGAAATTATTCAATCTCATTAAAACCCGAAAAAATCAGGACGTGATCGGGACGGGAACGGACTCGCAAGATGCCCACCCCTAACTTTTAGGGCTTATTATGCAGGGACGGAGCCACGTAGGGGCGAGTGGGGGCACTTGCCCCCACTGACTTTTTGAGAATTTTTTTTTTATTATTATGTATACCCCAAATCCCTAAAAGTGGCTATGGGGACTCAGCTTATCTGCCTTTGATACCCATTGAGAAGATTGCGAAGGTCTTTGACCGTAAAGAGGCTGCCACTGGGCCCGCTGTTGAGATGGCACCCATCGAGGTGGCGCAGTGAGCATCCGTTCGATTTGGTTTCGATAGTAGTAGTAACGATGATGTATATTGAATCGCTTTAACTAGTAATGTTAGTGTTTCAGTTTGGTTGATGTTACAAATTTTGTTTTGGCCTGCATGATATGGTTGGTTTGATTAATTTATGTATGCAGGTTTGTGGACAGGCACGGATTCAGGTGGGGCAAGTTTGCCCCCACTTACTTTTGAGATTTTTTTTTCTAATAATTTATTTGTCTCCCAATTAGTTTTTAATTTGCTCTTCTTTATATCAAATTCAAACTCTACTTTTAGAGTTAGAGATAGAGGTTAAATCCCTCAAATCTCTCAAAGAACAGAAATTCTAGCGGACCTGGGAAACTAGCGTGGTTTCCCTGCCTGCCCCCCCTCTTTAAACACATACTCCAAAATGTGTTTTAAAGAGGGGGGCAAAAATGTATTTTCGCCCCCCAGGCAGGGACCAGGCTGGTTTCCCAAGCCAGCTAGAATTGCTCCTCAAAGAAACCAAAATCCACAGTTTCTTCTTCACACTCCATCGATTGGATAAGATGAGGGAAACCCCTATATTTCATCATCTTCAAAGATCTATAACTATTGAGTTATTTGAGCTCATCTTCACAAGATTCAGTAGGATCCAAACCACCTTATTCTTCTTCTTCTAGGTACCAGGTGCCTTCATTAATCACTGTGTTGGTCATCTCCACAAAAAAAATCGTAAGCAACTCAATCTCTTCCTCCTTTTCTTCATGTAGTAGTAATCAACGATTCAAACCCTTCTCTTCTGTTGTGTTTCTATAAGTAGTAATCATCTTCAATGACTGTCTTTGTTGTACTCTCCTTTTTGTTATAGTAGTAATCAATGAATATAGTAGTAATTCTACAGGGCCTGGGTCCCCCTGCTTGGTTTGCTGTCTGGGGGCCCGGGCAAAAGTGTATTTTTGCCCCCTTCTTTAAACACCTTTTCCAAAAAGGTTGTTAACCCCAGGCAGCAACCTCGCCGATTTTTCCAAGCCAGGAAGAATTTCGGATTTAAAAAAAAATTCATGTTAAAGTACTAATTTTTATATTATATTTAATTAATTATGACATCACTCCGCCCCCCCTCAACAAAAATCCTGGCTCCGTCACTGTTATTATGCCTTCATTTTTTTCGATTTTGAAACTGGTCTCTAAACTTTCATGGCCGTAAGCAATATTCAAATATCAATATGATATTTAGGAATAGGAACGTAGTGAGATTTGGGATTTGTGTACATGTCGGTGACATTACTGCGAAAGTTTCTTGCTGCATGCCCTTGTAATTGCAAATAACAAAATACCAAAAATTAATGAAACTTCCTCCTATTCTTCCTTTACGATATGCATAAGATAACAACATTTTAGCCACTGAGCATTTGAACTATGCCACCACTTGTATAATTTGGAAAAAAAGAAAATATTAATAAATAAACCTTCAAAGTTAGTATCACGAAATATAGGAACGTTGGGAGAGTACAAGGCTACAAGCTCATCTTAAACTCGAAATCATTGCGTTTGGTTTAGGCTCAGCTTTGTATCATGCAAAGGAATGCAAATGCATTTGTTTACGGGTCGGCCCACAATTTTTAATGCTCGGTATCGCTGAAATTCGGTTCTTACATTTATTTTTCAAATCTCAGAATTTTCTTTAATAAAGTCATGCATTCAATGAGGGCAAAAAAATCATGGGATTATTTCAACTTTTCAATTGCCACTCCTACCACAATTGTCATATCATACGATCCCACCGCTTCAACTCTACCACTAACTCCCCCATTGCCATTGCCATTGCCATTGCCACCGCCATATATTAGACTAAAACATACAATATCAAAAATATCATTGATGTGTTTGAATTCGGTCTCCTGTAGATCTAACCTGTAAAACAGTGGTTAGATTATTAAAGACCACTTGTTTCATAATCGAAGGCACTGCTAGTCAGTAATTTTGTTAAAGATGAAGATTAATATGGATATAACTCAATTAAAATTACACACCTTTGTCGAATGTTCTCTTTACCTTATATAGTAATTGTTATTAATTTTCTGTGTGACTTAAGCATGTGAGGCTCAACGAGGGAAGACGTTCTCTGTAACAGTCTCCTCCTTTATTAAGATGTGTCCTTGGGGGAGTAATTCCCTTCACGACTCTTTTTATCTGTAATGTTCATCCTCTTTAAGGGAGAGTTTTGTCGGGCCTTGATTTAGGCCTCTGACTATGATTTGTTCTGACGGAACCTTGATGGGCTTTAATGATTGGATCCGCCCTTTTTGCACTTTGTGAGTTGATCCGGTCTCAAGATACTTAATCCTCGTGATGGACGATCTCTGCCACGTGTATAGTCACGATGATAGTCTTATGTGATGTATCATCAGCTACTCTCTCCTTAGTTAGTGAGTATGTTGACGTCGTCACTAACTCTACGACGATTGGATTTTCTATTTCACCATTGCAGCGCATTTAATCCCGTTAACAGCTATTGCTACGTTTGTTTCTCTGATGTCTCATCCGTCTGTTAATTTCGGTGTGATTCTCGAGATTTCGTGCAACCATCGTATCTCGCACGTATTCCCATAAACGATTTTTTCATTGCTCGGCCCTACAAAAATGGTGGTATGGGTTGTGTTTCTTTCTTTACGTTTTCTTCATTCCCAGATTTTTCTCTTTTTCATTTTCGTCTCGTAACGATATTTGGCTTCAAGATTCTTAGTGTGATGTGGTTGCCACTTGTGAAGCCTTTTTTCGCTTAAGCGGACAATGCAAGCGACTTTGAATAATGTTCGCTACGAATATTCATTGTCACCTGACCTCGAGATCATCTTGCCTAGAGACGATGCCAGTCCTTGTCGTCCAAACCTGACTACATTGCGCTGTACCCTGGCATGTTTCATGCGATTTTTAGGCTTCCGACTTCAAAAATCTTCTGAGAGTACCTAGACTTCTTGGTCATTGCTTCTGCTCAAATGGTTCCTAATGGCTGGAAGGTGAAAATTGCAACCTTAGTGAGGGCCGTTCTATTTGAGATTCCTATGAACATCAAGTTTTGCATTCCGTGGTGGGGTTTAGTGTAAACCTTAACCACACTTTCTAACTCGGCTCTCCAATTTGTTTTAAGAATGAGTATAGGGGCTGGTTGAGGCCCTGGTTTTATACATCCATCACTTCTGGTATTTCAAATTACGTAATCTACATATTTTGCCATCGTTTCGAGAACCCAAGAAGAATGAATTGTCGTTGTCTATGGAGGAACAAGGGTTTCGTGATCAGTTTCACAAGCTGCCCCAAGCCAAAGTAGATGTTACGGATGTCATCAATCGTAGTGGTTTGTAAACTATGAGCCAGGTGGATTGTGCGCGCTTACGACGGCTTGTACTACGGAAATTACCATTGCAAGTGCTGGTAGTGTTGTAGTTTCTGACGAAGGGCAAGAGGGTACTCATCCGATTGGCGATGCAAACATTGATTAGGAAGTGAGCTTCGCTAAGAAGCCTACGAGTGTCGTTGCTCCTGCCATCGTTGGAGTTGATGTTAATGATGGCTTGAGCATTAAAAAGAAGAAGATTCCTAGGCTTGTCAGTCCATCTAAGTTATTGGTGATTAGTCCTAATCATGTCTCGAAAAAGAAGTGACTTGTTAGTTCGGTTCATGGTACTACCACGGCTTCTCCTCATACGATATCTTTCGGAAAGGGTGGTATTGAAGTTGTTGACCCTATTGCTCAAGAGACTGAGGAGATAAATCAAACTCTTGAAAGGAGAAAAAAGGAGATGTCGTCCTTTGGATAGTCGCTGCGCCCAATTCTGCCATATTGTTTGTTGACGATCTCTGTGTTCTCGACAACAAGATGTTCCAGCTTGGTGTCGAGCTGTCTAATAATCCGAGCAATACGAAGACTTTGGTCGATTTTGAATTTGATTCTTCGTTGGATGACCAGGTCGTTGCTCGTGGTCCGGGAGCTAAGTCATATGTTTCCTCCATTGTGCTAGTACTTTGGAGTTGCATGCCTCTTATTCTTCTCATTTTCCTACTATTATTGCTAAGAAAAAGGTTGTACTTTTTGTGCACTCGATATCTGCTGGCGATACTTCAATTCTTCCTAATCCCTCTATTCTTCATCCCTGAGCGGGTTGGAGGGAACCTGACTCCAAGGAGATTCATTCAAATATGACGAAAAGTTCAGCTGGTTTTTCAAAATTGACGTGCAGGATAGTGCACATAATCTCATTGTTGAGGGGCATAGGCAGTTAGTCAAGAGAGCTTTGATGCCCGTGTATCCATCTGGTAGTCACCTTGATGAAGGTTTGAAGTAGATTATGGAGGGAATGAATCACCTCGCTTGCGCTGGTGTATAGGGGTCAAATTATAATGTCGCGCACAATCAAGTGACATTTATCGAGTGGAAGATGGTCGAACAAGCTTTGGTTCTTTCTCACGTTCTCCATAAATTTGATCGACTGAGAGTTTAGTGTATCGAGCATGCAAAGGCTGTTGAAGCTGTTCAGGTTTCACTGAAATAAGTTGAGGTTGTTCGGAATAAGTTTGCTTCTGAACTTAAGGCTTTGGAGGCGGAATTCAATAAATTTCTCGGTTGAATGTTGTGGATAATGAGCTATCCGGATAAAGAATTGGTTGTGATGAGGTCGTGCGTTCCATTGCTAAGCATTCTGCAAATTTAAAGGCTTTTATGGAACAAGTTGCCCAGCTGACTACTGAACTCGCTACTAAAAAATCTGCAGTTTAGTCTAGGCTTGCCGCAGTTGAGGATGAACTTAATTCGACTAGGCATGAGCTTGCAATAGCCACTGATAAATTGAAGACTGCAGAAGCATTGGACTGGAAAAGAGTTGTCGATGGTCGACATGACTTCCTCAACTTTATCGAGTCGCAAGGCTTGAATTTGCCGATGTATTGTTTTTTTGCTGACCAGGTCTTCGAGGACAAAGAGGAATTCATTCCGAATTCGCGGAGTGGTCATGTTGATGGGGAACAATCATCTCTTTGTTCTCTTCTTGAATGCTCCTACTCCCTCCAATCAATGTAACTTCTGATGTAATGAAGTAGAGAATCAATGAAAATCTTGTTTTATTTATCATTATCGTTTGTATTCAATATGTCTTTTCGTCTAACTTGTTAGACTTAGTTGTTTTTGCTTTTGACGTTCTTGACTGAATTCTGACTTGTTTGTTTGAATTTTACAAGTGTGCTACGTGATTCAACATATTAGTCGTGTAGAAGCTTTTTATCAAATCTGATTTTATATGACTAGATTTTCAAATGCATTTTGATGTCGTACATTTTAGTTGACAAAGGAAAAGTTTGGCTCATATGTCCAGTTATTACTTCATGGTTGATCAGACAAAAAGTTTTATGTTTATGTCCAACTTGTTTGTCCTGACACATATATTTTAACTTTACTCATAGCCCGATACTTTGGTCGTGCCATGTGTTTTTTTGAGTAAAATCGTAAGTCTGACTTCGTTGTCCCGACTGAACTTTATTGCTTGAAAGCTCGATGAAGGGTGAAAACTTTGAAGTTTTATTGATAATTTTTTTCAAATGCTCTATATTCCATATTGGTTGTAGTTGTTCACCCTTCATATTTTCCAATCAGTATGTTCGTGGTCTGTTGATTTTTGCCACTTTGTATGGTCCTTCCCACTTTGGATTCAGTTTTCCCGTGCATGGTTTCTTTGTGTTGAGTTGAATTTTCTGGAGTACCCAATCACCAATATCGAACTTGGAGGTTTTACTTTTTTGTTATAGTAGCTAGCCATCCGTTGTTGGTAGGTTGTTGTTTTGATCGAAGCCTTTTCTCGTTTCTCTTGGAAAAGAACCAATCCAATCCGACTCTCAATGCTTCATTGTTATCCTCTGCTTGAAATTCTTCAGTTCTGAATGTTGGCATACCAATTTCTGATGGTATCATTGCTTCAGACCCGTATACGAGGGCAAACAGGGTTTTCACCGTTGGATTTTTTTTCGTTGTTCTGTAAACCTAAAGGATGCCTGGCAATTCGAACACCCACAATTTTTTTATGCTTTGAGTTTCCTTTTGATTGCCTCTAGGATGGTTTTGTTGGTGACCTCGGCTTGTCTATTTGTCTGTGGATGGGCGGGTGCTGAAAACTGTTGTTGGATGCTCAAGTTTTCACGCAACTTCTTAACCTTCTTGCCTTTGAATTGTTTCCCGTTGCCTTTACTAACGGTTCCACTTCTACCCACTTAGTGAAGTAGTCTAGCGATACAAGGAGGAATTTCTTTATGTCGGATACTGGAAGCAGTGCTATGATGTCCATCCCCCATTATACGAATGGCCATGGATTGCTCATCGAGATTAGACTATGGCATTTGTCACAAACGCGAATGAGTTCATTTGCATCCGCTTGCGTTGTTGGCCAATAGTATCATTATGTTAGAGCTTTGTGGGCTAATGGTCTTTCTCTTGGATGATTTTCGCATATACCATGATGAATCTCTTGCAGAACATAGTCAGCATCTTCAGGTAAGAGGCATGTTAGTAGCGGTCTAGTGGCAGATCTCCTGAAGAGTCTGTTATTAATCATCGTGTAGCGTGCTGCTCGATTTTGTAGTTTTCAAGCTTTTTATCTTATCCGTTGGAAGTTCTCTGTTCATTATGTATGCGAGGGTTGGAGTCGTCCAATTATTTTTCTTGCCCGTTGCACATGCTTTTAGCACTTGATTTTCTAGTATGGAACTTTCTTGTATTGTGACGAGCAGATTATCATTTTCTTCAGTCCGTGACGCTTCCCTAGCTAGTTCGTCAGCTCTTTCACTCTCTATTCTTGCACATCGCTGAATGGTAGCAGTTTGGAAACTTTTCATCAACTCGGTAGTCTTTTGGTGGTAGGTTTTCATTTGAGCATCCTTGACTTGGAATTAGTCGTACTGTTGATTGACCACCAACTTGGAGTCAGTGAAGACACTAATTTATTTTATTTCCAAGTGTTTAGCCAACTGCAACCCATCTATCACTGCTTCATACTCGGTTTTATTGTTTGAGGCTCTGAGACTGAATTTTATCCCATTTTCTAACGTTACCTTTTCCGAGTTGTACAGAATGATTCTAACTCCACTTCCTAACTCGTTTAATTTTTTGTCACAGTGAATGATTCATTTGTGAACAGTTCGTTCAGTTTGCTCCTCTTCGTGATTGTTGTCTAGTTGGCGGTCGTTGTTGCCTGTGAATTCAACGATGGAGTCTGCCAATGCTTGAGCTTTTATTGTCGTTTTAGAAGCGTAGCTAATGTCAAACTGCCCGAGCTCTGCTGCCCATTTTACCATTTTCCTAGATAGCTCTGGTTTGTGCAATACTAACCAAAGTGGTTGTTCTGTCACGATGATGATGGGGTGAGCTTGAAAATATGGTCGCAACTTTCTTAAAGATACGATCAGGGCGAATGCCAATTTTTCCAAAGCTAGGAAGTTAATCTCCGGTTCTGCAAGTGTTTTGCTGATGTGGTATATTGGCTTTTGTGCGCATTTCTCTTCTCATATCAGTGTTGAGCTTACCGCATGGTCAGAGACGGATAAGTATAAATACAATGTTTCTTCTTTACTTGGTTTTGATAGCAGTTTTGTGCTCCCCATGTATGCTTTCAGGCTTTGAAAAGCTTTCTCGCATTCTTCATTGCACTTGAATGTCTTATTCCCTTTCAAGATTTGTCTGATGACTCGGAAATGAATTTGTTCAAAGTTGTTATTCTACCATTTAGGCTTTGCACACCCTTGATGTTAATTGGTGACTGCATGTTGAGAGGTGTTTGTATCTATTTCGGATCAGCTTCGATTCGATTCCTCTTTGATTGACCATGTATGCAAGGAATTTCTCTGATTCTACTCCAAATGTATATTTCTCTATATTCAGCCTCATTTTGTATCTTCAGAGTTGGGAGAATACATGTTCGAGGTCTTTGATATGGTTTGTTCTGCGTAAGTTTTTGACCAACATGTCATCAATGTACACCTCCATTGTGTTGCATATCTGGTCTTTGAACATTCTGCTGACTAGACCTTGGTACATGACTCCTGCATTCATTAGTCCGAACGACATTACTTGGTAACAATATGTACCTCTTTCTGTTATGAAAGACGTCTTTCTTGGTTGGGCGGGTGCATCTATATCTGGTTGTAACCAGAGTATGCATCTATGAAGCTCAGGAGTTTGTGTCCGGCAGTGGCGTCCAATATTTGATCTATACGAGGGAGTGAAAAACTGTCTTATGGGCAGGTTTTGTTCAGATCAGTGTAATCTACACATACTCTCCACATGTCGTTCCTTTTTTTTACCATTAATGTGTAGCTAACCAGTTCGGGTAGTGAGATTCCATGATCATCCCTGCAATTATCAGTCGGTGCACCTCCTCGTTTATTGCTTGGTTGCATTTTGGGGCAACTGGTCTTCTTTTCTGTCAGACTGGCTTCTTGTCTGGATTGACTTGTAATCTGTAAGTAATGATAGAAGGGTCGATTTCCACCACGTCCTTCGTTGTCCAGGCAAAAAGTCCTGGCTATCCTTCAACAGTTGGATCAGCTTCATGGCTAATTCTAGGTATTTTTGTATCAATTTGAACTATTTTGTCTCCTTCTCCATCATCCAAGAAGACTATTGTTGTTTCTTTTTCTGGTTGTCCAGTATTTGATCGATCTCTTGGATTGGTTGGAGTCGTATTGTTGTCTGGGAGGTTGGGATCTGTTCAACCAGGTTGTTGTAGCGACTCTTCTAGTCGTTGCAGTAATTGCTATCTGTGCAGTGTTTTCATCGCTGCATACTGGCATTCCCGTGCAGTTGGATAATCTCCTTTGATTATCACGACATCATCATTGATATGGTACTTCAAACATTGATGCATGGTGGAGGACATCGCACCCATCTCGTGTATCCAAGGTCCTCCAAGTAGCATGTTGTACGCGGATGGAGCGTCGACAACACAAAAATCTGTCAACAATACTCGTTGTCTCCCTGGTTTTCCCGCTTTGACTGGTAATTGGATCATTCTGAGTGGACAACATTGTTCTCCGTTGAAACCCACCATTGGTTGATTATTGGGCGAGAGCATTTCTTGAGTAAACTGCATTTTCCGGAACGTCGTTAGGTACATAAGGTTGGTCAAGATACCTGTGTCGACAAATACTCTTTTGATCTCCCACCTGGCTATCAATACTGAAATTACCAGAGCGTTGTATGAGGGAAATAGACTCTCTTTGCATCATCGTTGGAAAAGGTCAGAGTTCGATGTGTTGCTCTGGCGCGTTGTATGTAAGTCTTTGGATATCGGATATTTGTTCATAAATCCCAAATTGATACCTTTTGAGATCGATTGTGATGATACATCAAACCGTCATCTGATCAGCACCATATACGTGTCATGATAATCTCGTCAACAAAACGAAGCATGCTCAAATACATGCTCAGTCCGGCGAGGCCCAAACACTAGTAAGCCTATATTGGCAGAATCTAGATAGTCGGATTCGAGTTGCAACGAGCCAGTAAGCCCACACGTCACACGGTCAGGCCCAATACTCGTAAGACCTCTAAGGCGAGTATCTAAGATATCTACCCAAGACATGCAGGCTAGCAACACATTGGATCCGACTAAGAAACATATATTAGAATATAAGTCAGTCAAAGAAACTTCCTTGCATGGACAACACTCAGAAAGGTAAACCTCTCTCGCAGATCTAGGAACACGAATCGTGTAGGGAAACTATCCCACATGGACAACTCCCAATTAGGAAATGATCTCCACAACAAAATCTTTTTTCCTAAACTATGCCTCCAAAGGCCTAGTCGAACAAGGACTCCTACACTATAAAAGGGAGATAAGGTCGATGAACTAGACGTACGTAATATAATCTCAGTTTACAGTCTTAAGCATCTCATAAGCCTTATCTAACTTAAGCATCGGAATTCCATCGGCCACCACACAGTGGTCCTTGACTCACGTTTGCTACCTGTGCAGGTCTAGGTAAGCAGCAAGGAAGGAGAACAGGAATTGACTTCATCAGTTTGGCGTCGTTCGTGGGGAACGATAGAGTTCCTCAGAAAGAGCAGTAGTACATCATTTTCCAGATAATCAACGAGATGGTGACAACAAGGTCTCGCAACAATGGAGATGTTGATGAGCCTTCGAATGCTCAAACCAACAGAGCGCCACCCGTTCCACCACCGCCACGGGAGGAACCTCCTCATACCCCCATGTCGGTGGCGGTTGCAGCAAACTCGAGGGTAGACCTACTTTCAACACAATACAACAAATAGAAGAAACGCTGGAGGCTCTCAAACATAGGAATCCTCCACCTGTAGAATGAGACTGTGAGCAACGAATGGCCCGGTCCCCATAAAGTTCCAGAGAGTATTTTCAGGGTCCACACACAATCCCATCTGCAACGGAGCCACAAACCCAGACGTGTTGTTTAATCTCTCGGTCTATCCATTCATGGACCATATCATGGACGAACCGCTGCCAAAGAAATACACACCACCAAAGTAGGAGTTTTAAGATGCGACAGGAGACCCGTCTGATCACCTACGCCACTTCCAACTCGTTATGGCGCTCAAGGAAAGGTCCGATGGAATAATTTGTCAATCATTCCCCGCAAGTCTGAAGGCGTCAGCAATGACGTGGTTCCACAACCTTATTCCGAAATACATCGATTTATTTCAGACATTGGCATTGGCGCTCCTTACCCACTTTGTGGGCAGCCAATGGCTCAGAAGGGGTTGCATTATCTGTTGACCCTAAACAAAAACCAAAACGAGATGTTGAGGGAGTACGTCACTTGTTTTAATGATGAGTTGACCCTCTTCGATGGCTGTAATGATGACACCGCCATCACGGCTTTCACTTTGAGTCGGAAAAAAGGCAAGCTCTATGACTTCCTTACCTTGGACCCCCAACCAATATGAAAGACTTGCTCAAACGTGCCTAGAGATACATCACTCCGGACAAAATATTGGCCGGCAAGAGAGAGGTGGAGTCAAAGAAGAAACCATCTTATCCAAAGGACATGAAAGAGGGAAAAAATAAAGAGGACGATGATAGTAACAAGAAGTGCTCAAACAACAAGACCAACACAGGCCAACCCAGGCAGGATAAAGACTCGAACTACATCGGATCTAGGTCTGTCACCCTTCTCAATACCAGTTTGTTCGACATCCTGGACTCCATCAAGGATTGGGAAGAGCTGAAGTTGCCGCCTAAACAGCAAGAAGACCCTGCTTGGGGCGACAAGAGCAAATACTACGCCTACAATAAGGAAGACGGACATGGTACTAAGGATTGTAGAAACCTCATAGGAGAAGTCGAGTACTGGATCAGAAAAGAAAGGCTAAATGAGTTCCTAGGCTAGGACAGGAGGCAAGGCCGAGCAATGGAAAAAGCAGACCCTGTCAAGGAGATTGAAAAGGAATCTCCCGACATCATTTACTTCCTCTATGAGATCGGTCCCGAAGGAGAGCAATCAAATAGGTCCCACAAGAGGATTGACCGAGATACAAATACCATTTCAGTATGAAGATTAACAAGTGCAGCATGCACGAGTTTCCAGCTTGATCCCATCACTAACGTTTTTGGAGAAGAGTCTCCAGGGGGTACATACTCCTCACAATGACGCCTCGGTCATCTCCGTCCTTATCGCTAAGTAGGAGCTAAAAAGAGTTTTGGTGAACACCAGAAGCTCACTCAATGTCACGTTCCTCAGTGCATTCCGAAACATGTAGTTACAAGAGAAAAACCAAACACCGCCACCCACCCAATGGTCGGATTCAATGGAGAGAAGTGTTTTCTCATCAGAAAGATCAATTTAATGGTGGTGGCAGGAGAACCACAGTTATGAAAATACCTTGTCCAAGAGTTCATGGTAGTTGACGCCCCTGTCCACCTACAATATTATTCTGAGAATGTCGTGGCTTCATCACATGGAAGCAGTGGTATCCACTCTTCACCAATGCAAAAAATATACAACCAACCATGCCCAAGGGACTATTCGAGGTGATCAGCCAGCAGCAAGAGACGGTCATTTTGCAGCCTTGAAGCAGTTGAATTATTGGCAGTTACAGCTCGGACCCACAAAACCAACATGTCAAGCATTAGACCTAGACAAAACAGAATAATCACTCTATGAAGGCAAAGGAGCCCGAATAACCAAGGCCAAGCTATGTAGATATCCAAAAGTTAAAGCTAGTAACGAGATCCAAACTTACAAAAAGCTAAGTAATTGTTCGCCAGCACGAAGTCCACTATTCAGTAACTTCGTTAGCTTTTAAAAAAAAACTTTGCTAGAGAAACCACGTAATCCGAGCCAGGACCATTTGCGCCTCCTTCAAGGCCGGATTAGCTCAGTCTCCGCTCGGAGTTAAGTTATTTGTTACTTTGATTTGTTTTTTGTTTCTTGTTTCTTGTTTCTTGTTTCTTGTTTTTTCATTTCAGTTTAGAAGAGTTGTTTGTACAAGACACATTCCAGAAATAAAACATATTTTATTGATTGTAATGAGAGTTATTACAAAGTTTTCCGACCAACTAGTACATCAGTATATACACTACAAGTATCTATGTTCGATGCAAGCATCTATCCGCTGGAACAAGGGTAGAGACTCCAGTCTGCTAATTTGTTTCGAGAAGAAAATGTGGTTAAAGTAAAGCGTCCGCGACAGAAGATGAAAAAGCGCGCTCAATTAATCGCTCCATCGAATTACTCCAAAAAGACAATTCGAATGTGGCAAGCAAAGTACATGAAGAGGGTTGCAAACACTCCCTCAATTCCTTGCTCCACCAGCAGTAAACGGATGAGAGACTGCTCTAGCCGGTCAATCTATTATTAGTCCGATCAATCGATCTAACACTGGAATCAAATCGTCAAGCGAGTTAAATAAGTTAGGACACCCAAGTCAGACTTACGCACCTAGGATTTTATATGCAAGCTAAGTAAGTCAGAATACCCAAATCAGACTTACACGCGTAGAATTTTATATGCGAGCTAAATAAGTCAGGACACCCAAATCAAACTTACACACCTAGAATCTTATTTTAACCAAAGCTTAGTCGGTTTCGACCTATGACAATAGCTTCTGGCATGCTCCAATGCTCAGTCCGTTAAATTAAACAGGTGTCAATGGTTTAGAGAGTGACAACTTAGTCAGCGCCCTGATGCCTGATCAAGACTGCTTGCTAGGGATCATTGTCCAAACATGACAATAGAGACCAAACCCGACCGAAGTTTAGTCGGTGATGACCGACGACGATGGCTTCTGGTTTCCTCAAAGCCTAGTCCACAAATAATGGATTTTGATGGCCTAGAAAGTGGGAGTCTAGTCAACTCTCTCGATGCCTGATTAAGATGGCTTGCCAGGTTCTCACTACTCATACGCAGACATTGATCATCGAACCCCGACCAAAGCTTAGTCAGTGGCAGCTGATGACGATGGTTTTGATCAGCTCGAAGCATAGTTCGTTGCACGCGGATTCCGACGGCCTGGAAATTGGAAGCTTAGTCAATGCTCATGTATCCTAGTGAAGATGGCTTGCCAGTGATCATTGGCCAACTACAGAAAATGATCGTTGAACCCTTGCAAAAACTTTAGTCATAACGATTGATGACGATAACTACTGGCTCACTCCAATTCCTAGTCCACCACAAACGGATCAAGATGGGTTGGAAAGTGGGAGTCTAATTAGTGCCCTCGGCGCCTGATCAAGATGGCTTACCAGGGACCACCATGGTCGCCGAAACCTGATCCCAATTTGGTCAATCATAACTTGCTATAACAACCCCTTGGTCCAATTAAGCCTATTATACGAATAGCAAATAAAGACGAATCAAAAGTCCGGTCAAAGTTCTGAAAACTCAACCCAGACGACTTGCAAAGACCATTATCCAATCATCTACAAAGGTGCAAGCGCTGAGACCACAGTCTGACTAATATGCTTATAACAACAAAAATAATTGTTGGTCCAACAGGCAACCAAGCCGCCAGACATAGGGTGTATTACATTCCCCAATCTCTAAAAAGAAGGCTGACCAGAATTTCACAAACTACTGCGGCACAAGAAGTCAGAGCTCTCAACAACAGATAAATCGTAAAGCTTCCTAGCCTAACGAAACTTTTCATCTGACAATTAATGTCGAAATGAGACAAAGTAACAAAAAGCTAGCAAAAAAACAAAGGAAGATAAAAAAAAGTGTGAAGTACTATTCATTTGCAAACTGAATTACAAAATTCACCCCTTGTCAAGAGGAGAGTCAGATACAACAAAATTAGGCTTAGTAGGGGAAGAGGCAAGAGACACATCTGTAGGTGTTGCCACTCAATCCCCCTCGTCAGGGTCGTCTTCTTCTTCAGATGAATCGAAGTTTGCTCCAAATTCTGCATATGCAATCTCTTTATAATATGAGAGATCTCAGTCGGGGTGTTCTTTCTTCATTAGATGCAACAACTCCAGCCTTCCATACACACTCTGTTGAATTCAAAAGTGCCCTGGGCATTGAGAAACTTTTCCTCGCGCCCTTTTGATTCAACAAACTCCTGCTTCAGTCACTCCAGCTCGCTCGACAGCATTTTAGTCTTGGACATCTCATCGCCTAGCTTATCATTGATGATATTCAGCTCACTTTGCGCTAGAAGGAACTGCTCTCCAACGGTCCGCGCACTCTTGGCATTGAACTCAACATCGGCCTCCAACTGTTGACATTGGCTAGTCCATTTGGACTCATTTTTTACCTCCTCAGTGTGCATAGCCTGCAGTTCAGCTTGCACTCCAGCCATAGAATCACGGGCAAGTTGCAAGTCACGATGGGCAAGGTTCAGTTCATTCTCAAACTAATCCCTCGCAAACACTGCCCTCGCCTAGTCGGACTCAAGCGCTTCCAAGCGAGCCTTCTGAGCCTCCAATCCAATAAACCTAGACTCCGCTTCAGTATCTGAGAAAGCTTCAAGTTACTTCTTCAACAATTCAATCTCACAAAGAGCGTCAGAATATGACTTCTGCTAATTTACAAAGATTTGCACCATGGTATACACTCTCCCACGAGCAACCTCGGCTTCAATTCCAGTTGCGGCCACTTGATTTAGATGTAACATCCCCAGCACAAGATATTTATGCCTTTTATCTAAACGCCCTCCTAACGTTTCTCCCACTAGCTCCAGAGCGCAGTTCACCAGCTAGTCATTCCACCTGCTGGCACGCTTCCTTGCAGCATAAGATATGTCAACCTCCTTATGCTAAGCTTGGTTGTTCATCCTTATTACATCTGGAGAAACAGATTGATCTAAGCATCCAGATGAAGATCATTCAAAATTGGAATCACCTCAGCACCGCCCTTAGTCGTTTTCACTGCATTAGGGCCCACATCAATAGTTTTACCTTTGCCCGCGACAATCGACACTTTTGCATGCACCGATCCAGCAACAGTTGACGGTGAATAGGGAAACGAGTTATTCCATGGACCCATTGTAAGTTGAATATGAGGATGGGAACAAGATGGAGCACAGTGCGGGCGACAAGAAGGGGACCCTTCACTATGGCTGATGATCAGATGACTCTTCAACAGGTTCATGATCCTGAGAGAGGCAAAACTCAAAGTCTTTACTAAAAAAGACGACCATTTGAAGCTTTCATGCCCACTTGTAGCAACATCTTATTCAGAAATTCCGCCTGCTTGGTGCTTCATTTGGTAACATCCTCCATGCCCACCATTTGCAGATACTTTATCTCCAAGTCAGGAAGGGAGATAGAGGCCACGGTTTGAGTATCCCGCCCCTAAGAAATAACAGTATCATTAGGCTCTTGCCTGACAGCATCACGTCCTTTGGACGTGGCCAGACGCTTGTGGATGGACCTAGACAAAGCACGAGACCTCTTTAGATGCACATGAAAAGGAAGTGTCTCATCGATTTCAGCCTTCCTTGAAGGGATTGGAGCATTGATCTTGGGAAGCTTCCTCTTTCGCAAAACATACGCACCTTCAGACTTTGGCTTCTTCACCCGAAAAAGAGTAGGAGCCATGTGCCAATGAGCCCACAGACCGTTGTGCTCAATATTAGAAGGCTTAACGACATCTTCTACCTCCAGACGAGGCATGTCGCGGAATGCACCCAAAGTTGTTTTATCCTCATCAGAGAGAGGCGAAGTTCATAATATCCCTGCAAAAACCGCAACAGGTCAATATAATATGCATTTAACACAATAGGACCGAAGAAGGAGTCAACTTACTCAGTGGTCTAAATTCACACTCGATCGAACGACCAACAAGCTCAAAGTGTGTCGAGTCCGCAGGAGCCATGAAACATAACTTCTGCCATGATTTAAAATCATCAGGCAGTTTGCCAAAGCAGTCTACTGACGTCAGCACACACACACATCGTGTTTGTTTATCCGAGGAGAAGTAAGCAATTGCAACGCCCTCGAAGACACTCGGACGCCAGCGTCCTTAGCCCTAATCAAAATGGGAATCAATGTCATATATTCGTTCAGCACAAGTTGAGGGAGGTTTATATAGAAAACTGAACTCCCGCCTTTCCTGCTTTCAAGCTGGCAAACTCTCAATTAATGCAATTCGTCGCTCGAGGAAATCACTCAGACTCAATCATCATGACTGCATAGTTGCTTCATGAAATGACCTAGTGGGCCGATAAGATGGCCCACTAACTCGGGGGAAGTAGTTGATGATACATCAAACCGCCCTCAAATTAGCACCATATACGTGTATGATAATCTCGTCAACAGAATGAAGCAAGCCTGATTGCATGCTCAATCTAGCAAGGCCCAAACAATGCTAAGCCCATTATTGGTAGGATCCAGATAGTCGGATCCTAGTTGCAACAAGTCAGTAAGTCAACACATCATGCGATCAGACCCAATACTCGTAAGATCTCTAAGGCAAGTATATGAGAGATTTACCTAAGACAGACAAGACAACAACACATTGGATCCAACTAGGGAACATATATTAGAGTATAAGTCGGACAAGGAAACTTCATTGCATGGACAATACTCAAAAAGGGAAACCTCTCGTGCAGATCTAGAATCACGAGTCATGTAGGGAAACTATCGCACATGGATAGCTCCCAATTAGGAAAGGATCTCCATAACGAGATATTTTCTCTAAATTATGCCACCAAGGGCCTAGCTGAACAATGGCTCCTACACTATAAAAGGGAGATAAGGTCGATGAACTGGACGTACACAATATAATCCCAATTTACAGTTTTAAGCCTCTCCTAAGCCTTATCTAACTTAAGTATCTGAGTGCCATCGACCACCACATGGTGGTCTTTGGCTCACGTTTGCTACCTGTGCAGGTCTAGGTAAGCAGCAAGGAAGGAGAGCTACATCAGATTGGATAACTCATTTTCTCCAATTATGCCATGAAAGACGTATATCAACTCCTTTTTTTGCTTATTTGATCTTATAGTAGCGTTCGCCCTCTCTTCCCTTTGGGCTATTCTCGCCTAATAAACTCTCTGAGTCGTCATTTTTTTGGTATGGTGTTCAATTTCTACCTTCAAGTTGTGCCCATAGTCCTAATGGAAAGATCACTATTTGCCCTATCTAACGTCATCCCACTTCGCCATGGTCTTCAGGACCTCAGCTCGACTTGTTTTTAAATTCGTGGACGATTTGTATGTCATGTTGACTGTATTTGTTAACCGTTCATATCTGGACCCTCCTGCTGTAGCATTTTGGATTCTTGTTTTTGGAGCTCGGGCCTGCTACTGGTTTGATGTGTTTTTGAGTGACTATATCCTTTCAAGGCCTATCGTTCCTTCATATTTTTATCCTCTTCTCTCGATTAGCTGAAGTATGTCTCTTTTTGGATTCATTTTTTTAGCAGCCACCATTTCCTCGATAATGATGTATTTTTAGGTGGTCTTCAATAGAGTCGCCATGTTTTATGGAGGGTCTAGGTTCAGAGAATTATAAAATTTTCCCTTTTTAATCTGGAAATGAAGGTGGCTATGGTCGTGTCATCGTTGCAACCGTCAATCATAGTTAATTCATCAGTGAAACGAGTAACGTATTCCCTTATGGTTTCCTCCGATTTTTGCCTAATGTGGAGCAAGTAATGTGGACCATTTTTCATTTGTTGGTTTCCAATGAATCTCGTAATGAAACCAGTGGCTAACGGTTGGTAGGAGTCTATCGACCTAGGCGGTGGACAGTTGAACCATCTCATTGTAGTGGATGTGAGACTGATTGGAAAAGTTTGGCACAGAATAGACTCCGTGCTCTCTTTTAAGGCCATCATGTGATGGAAGTGTCGCAGATGGTCTATCGGATCGGTGGTGTCATCATATGCTTCGAACTTCGAGAAGTGAACTTCTTTGGTAGGGGAGTCCTCGTGAGTGCATTAGGGAATGGTGGTCTGGCCAACTCGTAGAGTACGTTGGGATCTGTGACTCCTATCCTGAATGAAACTTCTGTATCGATCCCATCGCTTTGAAATCCATCCACTTGTAGTTCACTGCTTTCGAGATTCACTTGTTGAAGTTCTACATGGATTTCATTGTTTTCTCGAACACGATCAGCAAAGTTTTGTTGTGGTGGTGTTTGGACGTGGTCGGCCATTTGAGCACGCTTATGGGTGAGTTTGTCCACCACTTTGATCAGATGATCCATCTGAGTCATGAGTTGATCCATGCAAGGATCCGTGGTAATGCCGCCAAATGTCTGGGCTACCACTCTATGTTATGACTCTATGTTACCCAGCATGGTTAGTTTGGTTATCACTGGGTTTGAAGTATGCACTATCAGTAATTCAGCTTCGCGCAGTGAAATGATTGCCTTGATTGTTGCTAGGTTGGGGGTCTATAGTGTGCTCCATTTGTTACAAAAGCTTTTTAATCACTGATTGGAACTAAAGAAGTTTCCAACTACAAACTCTCTCCTTCGAAGGAAATTGTCGTTTCCCACAGACGACGCCAATCTGATGTGTCCAAATCCGGTCCCTTGTAGATCTGACCTGCAAAACAAAGGTTAGATTGTCAAAGACTGCCTGTTTCGTGGTCGACAACACGCCGATGCTTAAGTCAGTAATTTTGTTGAAGATGGAGATTAATCTGGATAAAATTCAGTTAAAATTGCATACATTTGTCAACTATTTCCTTTACCTTATATAGTGGTCGTTATTAATTATCTGCGTGACTTAAGCGTGTGAGGCTCAACGAGGGGAGACGTCCTCTGTAATAGTCTCCTCCTTTATGAAGAAGCGTTATTGGGGGAGTAACTCCCTCCACAACTCTTTTTCTCTATAACGTTCATCATCTTTAAGGGAGAGCTTTGTCGGGCCTGGATTTGAGCCTTTGACTATGATTTGTTATGATGGGCCATTTTTGGGCTTTAATGATTAAATCCGCCCTTTTTGGGCTTTGTGAGTTGGTCCGATCTCGAGATAATTAGTCCTCATGATGGGCGATCTCTGTCACATGTATGATTGTGATGATAGTCTTATTTGATGTATCGTCAATCACAATGCCAGTTAGAAATAGGTAAATTTGGTGTTGGGTGTCTTTGTACCCAATGCGAGATTGATCGACTCTAATGGGGTAATATTTGCCTTGAGTTTGAGAGTGAGCCAGGTTGATGCATGCGCTTGAGAGCATCAAACCATTTTCCTTCCCAAGGTTGGGAACGTTGAATATTAACGGGTTTGCGTGAAATGATGTGATTACAAGAGGGATTGTGGTGTGGGACAGTGACGGCGGTTGTGTTGTGGCGAAACAAATGGTTTTTGGGAGGAGGATAACAGAGCTGAGAGCCTTGCTCTGTTGGAAGGGTTGAGGTTGTGTTCGGGGATAAAGTTGGATAGGGCAGTGGTTTAGATGGATTTGCAGCTTGTCAAGGTATGATTTTATGAGATTTTTAAAATCCATTGGCAGTTGAATACAACTTGCAAGAACATTAAGGAGGTTTGTCAGAGTGGTGAGTGTTTTTGTACTCATGTTTACCGGGAAGCAAATGCGGTAGCCGATGAACTAGCCAACATCGCTCAGGTAGAGAAAATTACTCGGACTTATAATGCTCGAACTTTGCCTAGATGACACAGGGCATTGTTGAGGTTGGTCCAAACTCACACGCGTATATTAGGTATCCGAGATAATTTCACTATTCACAACTGTGAATAGTACTCGCACGAAAATCTGACAGAATTCACGACCAAAGCTTTGATACCAGTTGATAGAGAAATCTAGAAATCTCCCAATAAACCAGATAACGAGAATGCAAAAAATATATATGTGGTTCATCTCAATTTGGGCTACGTCCATGGGCTGATGCAAATCTTTACTGAAAGGGGAGAATTAAGTGTTTACAACACCAATCACACAACCCACAAATCAAGTTTACCAAGAAAAATTTTCCACTAAAATTCTCTATCTCTAAAGCTATCTCTCTTATCTTCTTTGTGGAATATGATGCTAGGGATGAAGGGATTGAGGTACCCCTTCTTCCTTTTATAGCAAATTGAGGAAGTGAATTTTTGGCGGTGGAAGTTCTTGTGCTTAGTCTTCCACGGGTAAAGTCGTAATGCACCCCCGTTTGTATTAAGATTCTTTTGAAAATAATAAAAGTCGGACATCCCAAAGTTACCTCTCTACACGGGAGGTTTAATCAAAATAAATAAATAAATAAACATAAACAAAACAAGATTGTGTGACAGGAAAATGTGAGATTCAGCCCAAACCATGTAGAGTCCATTGGTTTTGGTTAGAGTTAGACCACCCAAGCTTTCATCAGTGAAGAGAATGGCCCAGAACCACCTCAATTTGATCATTGGTTCAGAATGAAGGCCCAACTGTAGCTTAAAACCATAAGCCCGATGAACTTTGCGATATTCACTTAGGCTTAAATTTCAAGGCCCAGGTTCCTACCTTAATTGATCAATGCCTCATGCGGAATTGTATGTCAAATAAATTTATTTTTTATTAGAACTGAGAAAAGAAATTTACACTATCATACATTTTAATGGACGCAAATTGATGGAATAGGGAGCTGAAATTAGGATTTACTAAAAAGAGACATGGGATTTATCATCATAAATTACAAAAAAATGTTGAAATTCTTATTGTGAACCACAACTTCTCTCAATATTTTAATGAAAATTTTCTAACCTATACGTAAAAACATTATGGAAATTTAGATACCAAACTAATTGTGTGCAATCGATAGGTGGTATTTGCATACCATTCTTTCCAATACCAATAAGCAAAGTCAAGAACTACTAAGAATTAGAACCAAACTCAGAACAACGACTGAGAACCACTTGTCGATCTTCAAATCATGTTTTTATTAATAATAGAAGAACCCGACTTATTGGCGAGGAAACCAACGAGTGAGCTTTGTGCATCTCGAGGGGGATGGAGGGTTACACCCCTCCCCTAGCTGGTTTCCTCGCTAATAAGAAAAAGCGATACTAGAAAGGGCATTTTTTGAAATAAACATAACGAAACCACAAGTGAATCCCACGACAAAGATGTGATATGTGGTCGCTCGCACGACCTAATTAGGGATGGCCAAATATAAACCCTAAGACATTGGAGATTAAATATAAGAGCAAGTTGAGTGAGTTGCTTTCAGAAAAGGTCAGAGGTCCCCCCAATCCCCATTCCGGATAAGAAACAAACTTTAACTTGGACAAGAAAAAACGTAACTAGGATATACCAGTTCCTGACTTCAGATTTTCTGATGGTTTTTAAGGGAAACACTTGCTCAATTTCCTGAGGCTCAATGATGCTAGTATCCAATTTTTTCCAGGTGGATGGACAATGCCCTTGGTCCTTGAAGATTTACTGTGTTCTTGTCAGTGACGGATTCAGAAATTTATTTAAGGAGAAGGTGAAATGGCAAATAATTATTAGTTAATAATAGTAGTTATTAAGGGGAGAATTAAAAAAAAATTTCTACTAGAACTAGTAACTAATAAAAATACATTGCATATACCAAATTAAATTTAGTGTAGTATAATTTTAAACCAAAATAGGGTCACAATATCGATAACTTTAGCAACTGGCAAATAAACATAATAACTAGAATATATAACTAAAATCACAAAATAATTAAGATAATTATCTAGTTGAAGTTCAAAAAAATCTGAAATTTGCGAACATAATATGATCATAATACAATTTCATAGAAAAAATTGTTTATAGAAAGCTCAAATTTTGTACAAGTTTGCTAATGAAATATATTTTCATTGAATTTTATAGTTATTATCTTAGATATTAATTTCAAATATTTTTTGTTGAAGGTTTTATACCACTTGTGAACAAGTAATTCAGTTCTTTACTATTTGCATTTACATAAAATTGTGTTGAAAACAAAAAGGTAGGGACGGGTCATAATGACAAAAGTTGTAATTGTGAATAATCATAAAGAAATGATGCGCACCAAGAGGACAAAAAATTAGTTTGTATTAAACTAAACAATTTTTAATGGATGCAATTACTAATAAAGTTGCATTGAAAAAAAAAGGAAATCTTGTGCTCGAAGAGTATCAAATTTGAAAACTTTCAACCACTACACTAACCGAAATAAGCTTAAATAGTCAAATGAACAAGTATGATATTGTATTATACATTATATAATTAATTTTTTTTATAAAACTAATATATAGTAAAAATATTTTGAAAGTTAAGGAAAACAACTCATCCCTTAGTAGGTCCGCCCCTGATCCTTGCGACGCAAGAGTTGGTCTTCATCATTTTGTATTAACGCTTGTTTGAGACGTTGATAAAGGCCTGCTTTCATTGCATTAGTTCTCTAACACACAATTCATCTTATGATGTTTAAGTTGTTATTTTTCGGATATCACATTGAATATAAGCAAGCCTAACTTTCATCTTTTGGTGAACTAAATTTAATTCTTAAAGTGCTTATTGATTGTAATTAAAGTGAAAACAGAAATTCTAAATGTCGAGGAAATGAGCGAAGAAACCATCGAGGGAAGTGAGGTGGAGGGGGGGAACCATTCACCCCCCTCGGGATGCACGCACAAAAAACAATGGCCCACATCCCGAGGGGGTGAACGGTTCCCCCCCCCTCCACCTCACTTCCCTCGCTGGTTTCCTCGCCATGTAGAATAACTCAAGTGAAAATGCTGCAAAATACAATGTATTTGCTACTATTAGATTCCTTGCCATATCAAATCAACCAACAACTTTGGACTTTTTAAAGAGAAAATAAAGTTTGAAAAATGAAAACAAAAAAACAATAAAAAGGCTCTATTTGATCATGGAAAAAAAAAAAAAAAAGAACCGATGCCTGGACGGTTTAGAAATGATTTGTTTCCCATAGTTGAATATGTATTGATAGAAATGTTAGAAGGTGATACCTTAGTGACCTATTGGTGATGCTCTAAAAAAACAACTGTAGGTATGAGACATTTAGAAATGATAGAAGGCGATACCTTAGTCACATAATCATTCTATTAGAGGTGACGCTCACACTCTTAATTCTCGTTGGGGTGCTTTTAGGCGGAATTTTTTCAAATCCTTGCTCTATAATTTATCAAACATTGCTCTCAAAATTTAGATCCCCGCTTTAATGATTTTGAGTCAATTGTTCTCGAATCTTTGCTTTATGATCTATGGGATTCACTTCCAAAAATGTAATCATCACAAATGTTTTTGTTTCATCAATCATTTGATTTTATTTAATGATTATTATGTTTATTGTATATTACTAAGTGTATTATGTGCACCTACTAGTTTTCAAGTTTCGATCTATATTATGCACATACCCATATGATTATTCATAAATCTAACTATTTATTTTATGCATGTTGTTAATATTTAATAATTATATTGTTAACTTGATATTAATAAAATAAAAATGGTGAAATTCAAGTTAATATTTTAAAATATACAATAATAAAATATAAAACTTTGTTGCATATATAGACAATGAAGATGCTTTGAAAATTAGCAAAGTTTGTAGTTAAGCGCTTTCACACTCTAATAACTCCCATATCGTGTAGTTTGTAGTTTGTAGTTGCGATTGGCAAATTCTTTCATAATCCCAAAGCTAGTTAGCAGTAACAAGGCCCCCTTACGGGCTTTGGGGTTGGATGTGCTTCCTGTTAGAAGGAAATTGGTAAGAATTGTTTTTTGGCACCCTCCCCCCATAGACTATGTTATGTTTAATGTGGATGGTGTCTCCCGCAAGGACAAGGCATCTGGCGGTGTGATTATTAGAGATTCGAGGGGTTTATGTGTGGTGTGCAAGCAATTATTTTTTGGCTTTGGTTCCAACAATAAAGCAGAATTATTGGCTCTATTGGAGGGCCTTCGCCTCTGCCTAGCCTGGGGATTCAAGAAGGTGGTAATCCAAACGGATTCGGCCATTGTCTGTGGTTGGTTTAAGGATTCTTTAAAAATTCCTTGGCATTTGGAGAATATTTTGAAAGAAATAAAGGTTTTGGTGGCGACAATGATGTTAGATTGTCATCATATCTATCGTGAAGCCAATGCGGTGGCAGATTCATTGGCGGATAGAGCACAAAAAGACCATAGGACAGTTTCGCTATTTGGGACAGATTTGCCTAGGAAAATTGCAGGCTTGATTGTGCTAGATAGATTACATACGGCGTACATCCGCCATGAGCATGCGTAACTTCCAGTTTTGGTAATGTGGCTGCGAGTTTGGGGCTGCTAACTTGTGTTGGTAGTCCGGGAAGCTTGGCGCTACAGGGCGGGGCAGACTGCTGCTTGTTGGTTTTGCAACGTTCTGAATTTCTGTTGTCTGATCGGGCAGAGCACTCTGTTGCATAACAGAGTGTCTCTGTTTCAGTATGGGGACAATCTGCATTTTGCGACTAATGCACTCTGTATGGGGTGTCTCTGTTGCATGTTCGAAAATGCTGCTTCATTGCATGTTTTTGTGCTGTTTATTTGCATATAATGTGGATTGGGAGTAGGCCATTTCAAGGCCAGTTTTTTTTTTTTGCTTTTTCGAACTCTGCTGCAATGGTGCGACACTAGCTGGTTGATTCAGCGGATGGAATGTTATGTGGGCAGTCTTGCTCACATTTTTTGTGTTTGCTTTTGGCTCAAATCTTTGTTGGTTTCAGTTTTGTTTTTTGCTTGTTGGGCACATGGTTTATTAGAGGCTGTAATTTTGGTTTCTTTTGGTTTTCATACGGGTAAAGTCGTCATGTACCTCCGTAGTGTGTGTAATTTTCTTTTATCGATAAGTAATAAAGGTCTGGCATTCTATAATTGCCCCTCTCCTCTGAAGGTTATAACAAAAAAAAAAAAAAAAAAAAACTCCCATATCGTGACTAAGGGCAATACCATCATTCACTAACCAAGGCATCTCCACTAAAATAAAGTCAATTTCGATGGGGAAAAAACAACAATGAAAATAAATTGCGTATGAAAAAGTTACACAAAATTGGAAATGAATTGGATTTTCAATAAGAGCAGCGTTTTTTTAGTGATAGTTTTTCTCAACAAGCATGTCCTAAGCTATCATTTTCTTGTCAAATAACACTGACAAACTCAAAACCTCAATTAGAAAAACTACGTTGAAATATGATTTTCTATGGTTGTTCCATCACTATATGTGGGCCACAATGAAGACTTGAAAATAACCCAGTGTTTTTACTCACATGTTCCCTCCCTATTACTGGTGTTTGAGTTAACCAAACAATATTAAAAATTGTACATTGATCGATTGGAAGTTTCATATGAACTGTAAATGTTGTCATTATTGAAGGAGTTGATGGAGGCTTTGAGGAGGCCCAATTAATGAGAATATACTTCATTTCATCTTCATCACACATTATTGAGCCTTCTTCTTCTCGTACATTTTTATCTTTAATGGAGTTTGGCCTTTAACTTCATAAAGTAAAGAAAGAAATGATATAATTTTGTTTTTTTTTTTTCATATTTATTGAAATTAGTTTTTAGTAATTGAAGGATGAATAAATTAATGGTTGAAAATTTTGTGGAGTAAACACGTTCAAGAAGGTATGCCAGTGATCAACCTAATATTTTTGTCATCCTTTATTGGCCATATTGATAACTTCGTCAACCCATCCAATGTGTTGCTCTAGATGAAAAAATGTTTTTTGATTCTTTATTTATTTAGAAAACTTATTAATTTGTCTTTACTAGTTTACTTACTTTAAAGCCGACCTATCGTGGTTAGAGCATGCACAATAGGCAAGCCGACATAAAACGAAAATTAATGATGAATACATGTTACCACGTAGGACGAATCCCTTATCTTCGTCAACAAAAATATAAATAATAAAGCAATCTTTTGCATCACCACAAATCAGGCAGAATTTATTCCTTGCTTGCTCCCTTATATAACACATGCAAGATTAAAATGCACATGAAACAATATAAAAACCCTATAAAATTAATCATAGTTACATATGGGTTTAGTGGTTGATGAGCCCTAATCCAAGAGGATAACATTTAGGGTCAAAACAATTTAAAACACATGAGGAAAGTTGTTAATCTTTATTAGAGGGGTATTAGATGCTCATTAGTTTTTTGCCCTCCCTTTACATATGGAGTGTCACTACTAATTGGACTCAATTGCAATAAAGGGAAACTCTATCATTCACACAAGATTGGAAATTGGCCCAAGGTGATAATTTTTATTAGCATAAATCCAAATTCCCACAAACTTTTTTAAAAGTCATGTTATTGGTCCAATTAATTAATTCATTTCAGGGTGTCTTGCGTTGCATGAAATCTTATATCATGGGTATTTATGAGGGGATCCTTACATATAAATTAATATATCACTCTACATTCACCATTTGATTTTATAATCAATGGTGATAATGAAAGTCTCATTAACATAAAAATCACACTTTTTGATCCCCAAAGGCATTTGATTCTCATGTTCATGAGACTTTCATTATCACCATTAATCACAAAATTAAATAGTGGATGTGGAGTGATGTCTCAAATTAATCTAAAATATAAGAATCCTCTCTTGAATTTACATGGCATAAGATTCCATGCAACTAAACACACCCTTAGATGTTTTTGGAATTAGAATAGAGTTGGTTGGATAGGCTAGGTTTTTTTTGTATTTTTATGTCATTTGAAAGTTAGCTTAGTAATATTTAATTGACATTTGACAATATTTTTCTAGGTCAATATAATCAAAACTTAAAGATTAGGGAATATGAAGTGTCGTTATGACTGCGGGACATATCATATATAGAAGCCATTTAAATTATATCATACATAAATATGTTTTCGTTAGATCGCTATAACATTTACCACACAGAAAATTTAGCATATTGGAATTGGACATCTATATGCATTGTAAGAGCATCTCCAAAAGTCTGAATTATATAATATTGATTGTTCATTTGCAGAAAAAGCCCCCCAATAACATTCGTTATTCCTACACCAACAAATGTTTTATCCAAAGGGATGAAGTATTGAAATTACACATTTGTATACACATATTGGAGACAATAGTGACTTTTTGACATCATCACTTTTGTTGAAGAACACCACCTCATTTCTGTATTGAATGTGTTGAAAGATACCACTAATATAAATTTTCTCCCACTCACTATTCATATTCTCCTCTACCTTCTTCTCTCTTCACAGTAAACTGACGAAACAACACCATTTCATTCATTCGATGGCTTCACCACCCTACTACCACATTTCCTCTACTCCTCTTCTCCTTTGTTGTTATTCTTCATTTTTTTTTTTTTTTCTATCCTCTTATCTTATTCTCCATCACTGTATGACACCACCCTGCCTCTGTATTATCTTCCTCTTTTTTTCTCATTTATTTTTTTTTTGCCCTCGGGAAGATTCTGCCAGTGGGAGTTCCCCAGTCGCAGGAACCTAAGCGAGGGGAAAAAAATTTGGCCCGCAAGCATGCTCCTGCAAATTGGGAACCCCCATTACGCACAGGCAGGTTCATGCGAATGGAAAATCCCCACTCGCATGAATCTGCTCAAGGGCAAAAAAAAAAAAATCAGAAGAGAAAATGAGAAGAAGAGAAACATAGGGAACATGAAAAGATGAGAAGAAGAAGAAGAGGACGAAGATAGGGGAGGAAAATAAGATAGGAGAATAAGGGAAGAGGTGTGACTAGTTGGTGGGTAGGCGGGGCGAGCCGGTGCGGTGGTGGTTTGTTCCCTGGGAGAATAGAGGAGAAAAAGAGAGGTGGTTGTGGGATTTTTTTTGTTTGTTTATATTATTTATATCTTTCATTAAATGGTGGTGTGCTTCAGAAAAGTTGTGATGTTATTCAGCAACAATGATGGTGTCAAAAAGTCATTGCATTTGGATATAGTGATTTGGAGTATAAAACCTTTAAATTAAGGGTCTGTTTGGTTTGTCATTTTCTTTAGGAAATGGAATCAATTTTCCTTGTTATGTATATTTTCGTTGTTTGGTTGTCTATTTACTGACAGAAAATCGATTATTCATAAGACTGTTTTCTCACTACTCATGAGAATCCAAGTTCGAGGGGAAGACTTCGGAATCGAATTCACGGAAACAATTTCAATTTCCATGTCTATTTTCCGTGCAACAAAAAATACCCTAAACATTTTAAATAATTAAGCTCTAACTAACAAGTTAACCAAAAGAAGAAAACAATAATGCTAAATTAGGCTGAGATTAACCCAATGAAGCCATTCATCTCCATTGCATTGCAATTTGCAAGGGCAGCGACTACTCCACACTGCCATTGAGGGTTTTTTTTTTTTTTTTTACTTACTCACACCACCAATAAATATGCACAACTTAACAAAGAAACTCAAACTCAAAACGAAAAATGCAAAACAAGATAACTTTCGATCAATTTAAACCCTCAATTGAGACCGATCCTCAAGCTCATCAAAACACAAAAGTTGTAGTACTATGATTTATCTAATAAACAAAACTTGAATCACCTGATTTTGAAATGAGCAAGTTATGGTTATTTTACTAAAGTCGAGCAAATTTGTCTCGCAATGAAAATGGAATAGTGTTCCTGACTTTTGGCCAACTTATGTGCTCAATTGAGACCGATTCTCAAGTTGATTAAAATACAAATATTGTATTACTACGAGTTATCTAATAAACACAATTTGAATCATTTGAAAATGTTTTGAAATGAGCAAGTTATTGTCATTTTACTACAGTCGCACAAATCTGCCTCTCAATAAAAACGGGATAGTGTTATTGACTTTCAGCCAACTTATGTGCTCGGTCAAGAACGATTCTCAAGTTGATCAAAGCAAAAACGTTGTAGTACTCAGAGTTATCTAATAAAAATAACTTGAATCACTTGAAAATGTTTTAAAATAATCAAGTTATGGTCATTTTACTAAAATTGCGCAAATCTGTCCGAAAAAATTTGCTGAAATTTTCTGTTCGCCCGGAACTCTGCGGGATATGTCAAATAGTCCGCATTGTACACTGCAAACAAGAATTTTGTTTGAAAAAAAATTTGTTCGCAGGGATCCCTGTGGATTATCTTAATAAGTCCGCTTGAAACTCTGCCGGTTATTTGACATAGCCTGCATTGTTCCATGCGAATAGAAAAGAATCTGCACATTTTTGCTGAAACTGAGTTTTCTGATAAAAAAAATTCTCAATCTTTCTTTCATGACCTTATTCGCATTGTCGCAATGTTTTCAGACATTATTTTAGCACGATGTCGCATTATTTTCGGAATTAAACAAATCCATTGTGTTATCAACAAAATTTGAAAGCATCCAATGTGAATTATGAGAGTCTAGTGCATGTAATAGAGGTACCTTGTGAACCATGAATTTACAAAACTTAAAGTTTAAAGCTTAAAGTTTACAAAACTTAAAATAGAGGTACCTTGAGAGTCTAGTGCATGTAATATTTTTCAAATGTATTTTTTCGAAGTTTATAAAATGAAGACACTATGTTTGTCGCAAGAGATATGCATTTTGCACTTTGAGAGGTGGCATTTTTGAACTGTTGCATTTTGGACAGTTTGAGGGTTTCGATTTGAGGGGATTTTGAGATATTTTCGAGAGAGAATGAGATATTTGAATGTGGGGAAAAATTTAAAAGAGATTTGAATGTGTGAGAGGGAGGAATTTCGAATGGGAATGGAAGAGCCGTTTGTTGATTTGAATGGTGAAGGGAAAAAATTGAGTTTTATTTTTTATATAAGTGGTGTGCAAAAGTACGGTGGTGTGGTAAATAAAGTAAATGGTGTGGAAGATTAGAATAATTTGAGAAAGAGAAAATGATGGTGTAAAATAGTCGCTGCCATTTGCAAATTCATCTTGCATGGGATTGAGGGGGGCTCATGTGCACTATCCACATGACCCCCTCATGTGCATCAATTTCAGCCGTTAGATTGCTCACAGTTCTCCTCTCTCTCTCCGATAAATTACAAATTAAATCACTCTCTCTCTCTCTCCACACATTAAATTACAAATTAAAACACATATCATTTATCTCTCTCCACTAAATTATTATAAATTAAATCACACATCACTTATCTCTCTCTCTCCACTAAATTATTACAAATTAAACCACATTTTTCACTTATTGTTTTATCTACACAATTCAACACACATCTCGAGAAAATCAAATGGTCCAAATTTAATAGAACATACATCTCTAAGTAAATCTAACGGTCCAAATTTAATAGTACACTATTATCGAGAAAAATATAATGGGCCAAATTTAATGAAACACACATATCAAGGTAAATTTAACGGCTCAAATTTAATAGTACAAACATCTCGGTCCAAATTTAATAGTACATACATGTAAATTTTAATTATGCACTCATCTCAAGAAAAATATATGATTCAACACGTACCTTGAGAAAATCTAACGATTTTGCACGCTTCTCGAGAAAAAATAAATGATTCAGCACTCATTTCGAAGAAAAATAAATGATCCAAACTGAATAAAACACACATCTCTAGGTAAATATAACGGTTCAAATTTCATAGTACATTCATCTCGAGAAAAATCTAACGGTCCAAATTTATAATTCACACATCTCTAGGTAAATCTAACTGTTAGATTTTGGTGAAAAATCAAACTAAAATCAAACGGTTCAAATTTAATAATTCACACATCTCTAGGTAAATCTAACCGTTAGATTTTGGTGAAAGATTAAACTGTTGTGATATAAGTATACTATTAAATTTGGACCATTAGATTTACCTAAAGATGTGCGTTCTATTAAATTTGGATCATTTATTTTCCCTCGAAATGAGGGACGAACCATCTACTTTTTTCTTGAGATGCGTGCAGAACTGTTAGATTTTCTCGAGGTATGTACTGAATCATATATTATTATCAAGATGAGTGCATAATTATATTTGACATGTATGTATTATTAAATTTGGACCGAGACGTTTGTACTATTAAATTTGAGTTGTTAGATTTACTTTGATATGTGTGTTTAATTAAATTTGAACCATTTAATTTTTCTCGAGATATGTGTTAAATTGTGTACATTTTAGTGAAAAAATAAGTGAAAATGTGATTTAATTTGTAATAATTTAATGAAGAGAGAGATAAGTTATGTGTATTTTAATTTATAATTTAATATGTAAAGAGAGAGTGAGAGATTTTATTTGTAATTCATTGAAGAGAGGTAACTACGAGAGAAAGAGTTATTTAATGAAAAGAGTGAGAAAAGAGAACTGTGAAATTATTTTTAGACTAATCTAACGAATGAAATTGATGCACACGAAGGTCTATTGCATATGAGTAAGTCTACAGAGCGAGGAAACAAGCGAGGGGAGTGAGGTGGCGAGGTAGAAGCCGTTCATTCCGTTTGAGATGCATGCTCGAAAAGTCAACACACACATCCCAAGTGAAATGAACGACTTTCACTCTCACCACCTTATTTCCCTCGCTCGTTTTCTCGACATTTAGAATTTCTGATTGCACATTGCACATTGCACATTGCACATGAGCCCCCTCAATCCTCTTGCATGTCTCAGTTCCACTTATCCTAGATGGATAGGCTCACATTATTGTTCAAAAAGGTACAGCAAGTTATGTATGATGAAGAAAAGCATCTCATCTCTCTGGCTCTATGTACCTGCTGCAAAGCAGCAAACTTTAATTCAATAATAGTAAAATAATTAATAAGGACCCTGGGGTTCAAAAAATTCAACTTCTTGTGGCACTAATCAAAAGTGCTTTCTGTCTTTTGCCAGAGTATTTTAATAGTAAACAAAAGTCTTGGCCAAGAGTGGTTGAGGACCCACCAATAAAAGGAGATCAAATGTGGACCCTGTATGTTACTTTAAGTTAAGTACAGTTTTTTTATGAGCCTCCGATCTGTATATAACATGCATGCATGAAATCGTCGAGAAGCCCCATCACATTTCACCTTTGTAATCAGGGCCTGTTTTGGTCCTCACCACTCTCCACTTAATTAATTCCTTGGCTTACAATTCATGAGCAAATAATTCTACTAGAAGATTTTGATCTCACGAATCATCCCTTGGCTAGCTATGTCTTGGTGCCTACCATGCTCTTTGGTTGTTGAGGGCTTTTCTCTTTGTCGAGGAAACGCACGAGGGGGATGAGTGGTTACATCCATCCCACGCTTTCCCTCCCTCACGCATTTCATTGACAATTATAAAAGTTGGTGTACAAAACTTTACCCAATTTTTTTTTTGCATACATAACAAAGGTTTCACAAATTGTACATACATCACAAATGAAGAGCAAACATTGTGACAATTACTTTAGAATGCCGATACATCAACTTGGGTGTCTGAGTTTCACACTTCCACTTGCAAAAAATTGTGCATACATCACAAATGTTTTTGAACCGTGACTCGAACATTTGAAAAATAGTTTTAAAAAATAGGATAAATTTAAATCTCATAATATTATCCATTAGGTTTGCCCAGAACACCTTTATAAAACATCTAATTTCTTAAATTGATTTCCAAAATTTTGACATATAGACTCAATATTTTGAGGTTTAGAATCTATTATCTAATTGCTGAATTATCGATATTTAATCTCGAGAAAAGAGCATGACTTGGGTTCCAAATTAGGGGATGGCTCAAGAGTTGTGTGAACAAGTTGGCACCACACAAATTGTTTCGGCCACTTCCCAAATGTGGAAGAAGGAACAAACTTCCATGAAAGTCTCTTTGTTTGCAAAGTTCCAACTGCTACACGTAACATCTACGGACGGTAATGGATCCAACTAAATCAACGGTTCAGATTCGTCCATCACATATTCAACATGTGTTGGAGTTTCTAGGATGTACACTTTGAAAAAAAGCGAAACGAGCGGAGCAGAATTGCATGCAACAAAGACAAACGAAGGTGGTGATTTCCAGCTCATGTATTCTGTTACCAAATTTGCCACTAAGATTAGGGGTAAATTAAAATTAAAGTCCTTATGATTAGATCATAAATCTACACCGAAATGTCCAAACTACCCTTCAAGAAAATTTTGGTGTTAGACTGGCTTTCACCATACATTCTAAACTCGAATGCCATTAATCAAAGGCAGAGATTATTTGACATCGCCAATTTCCCTGTTTGACACCACCACTCCCAACCCTTTTGTCTAATACTACCATTTTCTATCTCACCATCACCTGCTTTTTGACACCACAATTTTTTTTCTCCATAAAACAACAACAACATTACCAGTAGCGTCGCTGCCGCCATGCTACACCACCATCAGTACTTGCCTTCCCCCCATTTTATCTTTCTTTTTTTCTCTTAAACTCTTCCCTATCTTTTCTTCTCATCAACAACAAGCTATAATAATAGCAACAACAACGACTGCTGCCAGCCACCCAGCCTCTCCATCGGCATTCCCCTCCCCAATTATTTTTCTCATTTGATCTCACAACAAGGGATGCAAGACCCAGATTTTGGGAAAAAAAAGAGAGAATAGAGGAGAAGAAGATGAAGAAATTAGGACAATGAGCTCTGAACCGGAGCAAGCGGACAGGGGTCATCGACAAAGAAGGTGAAGGCTAGGTGAGGCGGGGCGTTGGCTGGCCGCTACACTGCTCCTGCTCTTATTGTTGAGCTGTTGAGAACTAAAACAAAATAAAGAAAAAAAGAAAAAAAGAAAAAAAAAAAGAGAAGTGGTGGCACGGTGCCAGGCGCTGCTATCTCATCGCTGCTCTTGTTGTTCTTGATTGCAAAGGGATAGAAAAAAATGATAGGAGGAGAGAAAGGAGAATAAATGAAGGGTTTTCTCTTTGATTGATGGTGTTTCTTATTAGGTTGAAAAAAGGAGGTCGTAATGTCAAATAGTGTAATTGGTGGTGTCAAAAATTCGCAACTTTAATCAAATGGCCATGAAATGAAAATGAGCATACTTACGATCCACATTTTGAGTTTAACCACAACACTATAGAATTTGAATGAGGACGCCATGTTCTTTTTCAATGAGTTGGTTTAGCTTCATACACTCTATTTGTAACATTCAAGATATACCGAGAATCACAACACAATATGTAGTGCAATGGGATATGGATTTTCTGAAATGCACGAGTATTTAGCATTTGAGATTAATGTTTATTGGTAGAGTTTGGCTATTTTTTTGTCCCAAATAAATGTTAAAATAAAACATTATATATTCTCTAGCCCTATTTTAATAACAAAAACTTCATTTCATGCAAACGCGATCTTTGTCAGTTTTGATGCATGATTTTTCGACTCCCATGGAGCTTTTAGTGTAATTGCGATAGACATGCATGAACATATAATAGTTACATCAACTGGGCCGATTGCGGTAGGGGCGGATCTATGTGTTAGGTAAGGGTTAATCTCTCCCTCTCTTAATTCCCACCAATTCATTTTAATTCATTCACCCCCTACACACAAGGATAGCAACAAAGAGACCGGAAGATAGGTACCATACATGGTGAGTTTGCTTTGGGATGCATGTGATCATATTCTTATTAAAAGTTTTAATTGGGTAGGGGATCGTGAAAAAAGATTATACATCATCATAATCACTGGTTTTATTAAAAAAAATTAGGATTATTTTACCTCAAGAGCTAGCCTATGGTTGTAAGAGTGATAAAAGATTAGTTGATGGATTAGATTAATTGATGGGTTGATATCTGATATGCTCTCTCTCTAATCTCTCAAAATCAAAAGCAATAATTTGGATTTGGAGCGGTTGGGAAAACATAGTGGTCGTAGGTCGATTTAGTTAAGTTGATGTTTGTTTGCTTCGCCTGAGCTACTCGAAAAGGAGAAAGCTCTCTTTCTATACACACACCAACAATTCTAGAGAGCCAAGTTTGGGCAAATTTTGTTATTTTACACTTCTACCCCTTCTATAAATGATGTTTGTGTTTTAAAAAGATGAGTAAAAAGTGTAAAAAACCAAAACTTGGCTATAAAGTGGCTCTCAAACTTTGCTCTAGACTTATTCACACACAAACATATATTTCCCTTCCGAGAAGACAAATAATAAATAAGAAGATAAAAGATAGTGGGTTGGGTGTGTAAGTGTTATCCTTGAAGGCTTTGATTCACGAGTGAATTTGAGAGAAGAAAAGACGGACATACAAAGAGTTAAAGCAAGAAGAGAAAAGGAAGGAGATTTCCAAAAATAAACTTGTCGTCCGACAAATTCACTTGAATTCATCCAGTCTAGTCCAATCCAGATAAGAGATACTACCTAAGCTACTGCTGCTACTACTCCTTGGACTTGGACTATACTGTCCCGCTGCCTAAAAACCAAAAAGCCAGAAAGAAAGCCAGATGTCTGCTCCTTGCCAACTCCCATCTGTTACCACCATGTTCGCTTTTCTTTTCTCAAAGTCAAATAAACTCTCAATTAGCTAGCTACAATTGAATTAATCCTGCCATGTATATTGTTTGTATAGTTGTATAGTTAAATAGTTATGTACTATTTGCCTCCCTTTGTTTGCAATCCTGGCTCCGCATCTGGATTGCAGGTAAGATTCTTGTCAGCACCATGGCAAAATGCTACGCGGCAGAGGCAACTCTTATTATCATTCAGGTTTATAAGTGGCATACATGCTTCTTTTTTGGTGACTCGGCAACCCTCATTTCTCTTCTTAGGGATGAAGATTCTTCACTTTCTTTTGCTATGAACCGGGTTTGCCTTCGAATTATTCATAATATTAAATGCCTCCTCTTTTTGCTTCCTTTATGGAATTGTATCTAAATTTGTAGATACCTCAATATGGAGGCTCATAACTTGGTTTCAGTTGCAGGGTGACAAATTTGTAATTGTGCTTAGTTTTATTTATATACTATACCAATGGCTTTAACAGAAAAAAAAAACTTCATTTCATGAAATTTAATTTGTCTATACAATTTTATTGGATCCAATTTTCCACTCTATATAAAAAAATATTTAAAAGTCACATCATATCTTTTCCATATTGATAGGAGATGAGATTATGATGAAGATTTTCAATCTCGTCCCAAATTTACTTATTTAATAAATATTATTATTTATTTATTTTAAAGCACACATTTGACAACATAAACTTCTATAGTACAAATCTAAAGTCACCTTGCAACATAAATCTAATTGTAAAGATCAAATAACGAGAGAGGCTTAACTGGCGAGGAAACCAGCGAGGGAGGACCCTCCATCTCCCTCGTGATGTGTGCCTCCCATCACCTGCACGCATCACGAGGGGGATGGAAGGCCCTCTCTCCCTGCCTCGCTGGTTTCCTCGACAATTAAAATTTCTGTCAAATAACATATATACAAATGTGCTCTGGGCCTTGAGAAACTTTTTCTCAAAGCCCAGGGCACTTTTGAATTCCGCAAGACCTCAACAAAGAGGCTCATGACCCGACGAAGGATGCAGGAACCTCTTTGTCTCTCTTTTTAATTTAATGTATCAATGAATATTCTCATCTCCCTTCTTGAGCGTTGTACTATAAATATTATGGGATGAAGTTTCTTCACGTTTGATAATACTCTCCAATCTATTCTCGAAATCACCAAGTACAAATTGGTTAAATGAACCACAATATACCTCATTAACACTTATTCATTCATTCTTGTCGTATGAGAAGCCAAAGAATTACAATGTTAGACACCAAGTTTTGCTCCTTTTTAGTCTTTAGTCATTAATCATGTATTTCTTCTTCTTCTTCTTCTGCTACTTCATCTTCTTCTTCTTTTATATATATATATATATATATTATTCTACATCATGCTCACTTCGTCCCGTCCGAATTTGGGATGAGGGATGAGGTATATCTCATTCCGATCCCATTTTGAAAATAAAATAATGGGATGGAATCGAGATGTGGTTCATCCCGTCTTGTGCCTACGCCTACTTTGAACCGCACAAATGCAAGTATCATTCAATAATTAAATTTTGAATTTGCACCAAATGATTTTGACTATCTTTTAAAGTAGGGGTGGGCACGGGACGGGGTGGGACGAGATATACCAATTCCTATTCCATCCCGTTCATACGGGATCGGGACGGGACGAGATGGAAAAAACTTCATCCCGACCTCGTCCAATCTCAAACGGGTTCGGGACGGGATCAACGTGCTAATCATATATAATTATTTTTTTTCCCTGAAGCATCATTTTCTGTGAATAAAGATCACTTGTTGTGAATGAAGTTGTTATGTATCAAAGCTGTATAAGTTTCATGAGTTCTACTAGTCTAAAATGATCAAACTGCATCACAGTTACGCAGTGCTAGTGTTTATTTCTACTTTTCAAACCAAGCAAATAGATGTTGTAATAAAAAGAACTAAATTACCAGCCACAGCAGGGGCATGTGATCTGGGACATAAGCAGGAGTAAATTCTTCAAAAATGCACACTATGCAGTTGGGTAAGAGAGCACTAAAAAGTGAACGGTAAAACAGGTGAGGCCATCGAGCACCCTGTACATAAGCATTGCACTCAGGTTAGTATAAAGTTGCAATGTTCAACAAAATGCATTAGCAATGTAAAAAAATAATTCGTTAATAAAAAACTGGAGATCATGGAACAATCTACATTCATCAACTGAAAGAGACTGAAATTGGATTTTTCATACCAAATCAACTTAATTGCAACCGTATGCTACGAAGTGTTTCTTTACACTGACCAAAAGACATCTTCACTGGGTTTAGATCATGGCCCTCCAGATGTTAATAAATTAGTTCGGGACGGGACGGGAATGGCGGGATTGAAAATCTTCATCCCATCCCATCCCATTCCAGATCGGAATGAGACAAGATCAGGATGAAATTATTCAATCCCATTAAGACCCGAAAAAATCGGGACGAAACGGGACGAGATCGGAACGAGAACGACATCGCGGGATGGGATGCCCACCCCTATTTTAAAGATCTCACACAATCTAGTGAAATCTACAAATATAAATGAAAAACATAATAGATTTGTAGCATTAAGTTTTTTCTACCAATCTAACCTTCAAACAATGGCACACACGCAAGGATAAATGCTTACCTATGCTACGTCAGTCATGTTTGAGCCTACATTGGATAGAAAATCCTTCAACCATGTGGCAAAATGTATCTTATCTAATCGAGAACATAAAAAAAACTTGTGCAAAGTACGTGCAGTTTGGTAGTTGTTGTAATTTATATAAATCGTTTTAATGATTTATTTCAAGATAATTTTGGAGTAAGTTAGAACTTTTGGCCAATTGTCGAGGCATGTACCTTATTTCAAATTTTTAGAATGCAAAACAATTGTATTAGACATTTCAACATGGAAAATATATTTTTATTACCTACTGATTATTACATTATTGCACATTTTTTCATTCATTAGGGAATACTATCAATTACAACCACTACGAAATAGTAAATTGCGATTTGGATTATATTTTCAATTCATAAACATTATGTTAACGTTTCACATACAAATCAATGTGTATTGTTAGAATTTTTCCAATTTTATGCACCAATGAAACACTCGTTTAGCTATTACAAACTTGTCTTAAAAGCTTTAGATTGCATACTCCATGGTGCAAGGACTTTAAAAATTACTTAGTACTTTTACGATACTATGTATTTTAGATGAAAATTTATAGAGAGCCTGATCTCAGAGCAATGATTTGCGTCTGAGAGGGTGATTCACACTTGATCGGACAAAATTTACCCCTCTCCAACTTCTCCAAACCCATACAGAGAAGGTTAAAGTGGTCCGATCACAAATCATCCTCCCAAACATAAATCAATGCTCTGGCACCGGACCAACACTTATTCTAAATAGCCTTGAATGTTAAATGCGATATCCTTTCTAATGAAATAAATATCATATCTCTATGGCATGATGCAGAAGATCTCCTCTGCCTTCCAAACAACACTCCGGTACAGGCATGTGATTTGGACTTACTTTTAAAGATTTCAACAATCTAAGGAAATCTATAAATATATTTATTCTTGGCATCATTTATAGATTTCCTTGCATTGTCTCTTTGTCAATCTATCCATCAAGTAGTCTAAACACGCAATGATAAATACTCACTGAGTTGGCTCTAAATGTTAGAACCTACATTGGATTAAAAATTCTTCTATCGTGTGGAAGATCATAATCCTATCCAAATCACACATGAAGAATTTTACAAGGTGAGTGCGATTTGCTAGTTGTAATTTATAATTGATTTTATATTTGAAAAATTTTAGGCTATCTTGTGTAGGGTTTTTGACATTTCTGTTTTCAGAAATTCTAAACAATGAGGAAGTGGGCGAGGAAAATAGTGAGGGGAGGGAGGTGGAGGGTGTGAGACTGTCCTTTTCCCTCGGGATGTGTACCTCCATTTTTCAAATGCACATTCCGAGGCGGGTGGACGGTCCCACCCCTCCACCTCCCTCCCCTCGCTGTTTTCCTCGCCTACTTCCTCGACGTGTAGAATTGCTCTTCTGTTTTACTTATGTGAATAGTATTTGTAATTGTGCTTTAAAAGAAAAAGAATAAAAAGTGCAAACAAAACACAAAAAGAGGCACTCAAACCGAGCAACATAAAATTACTTTTTATATTTATATTTAAGATAACACAGGACTAACTTGGAACTTTTGCCAATAGGTGAAGCAAATTCTTTGTTGCAAATTTAGAATATGCTAAACAATTGTATTAAAAATTGAACATGGAAAATGTAACTTTATTACTTACTAAACTATGGCTTTCCATAATTGAAATCAATGTAATTTCAAACGCTCAAGCCTTGTATTTCACATACCAAATCCAAATGTACCAATTATAAATTTTTTTTTATGCACAGAAGAAATAGTCATGCAACCCTTTTAAAACCATCTTAAAAACTTGAGAGATTGTATACTCCATACAAAGCATAATAATCCAAATAATACCTTAACTTTCAAATGTTAATTGTATCATCCATTTTCTAATTTCCATCAAATCTCCATATCAAATAATCTGAACTCTTTTTCAAACAACAAATTTCCTTTACAAAATTACAAAATATTCAAGATTTGATTCCTCCATTCACATCATAATTTTACCAAATTACCTTTCACTTCCAAGGGCAAATGAGTAAAAAAATCCACCAAAAATATTAATATTAATTAGTGTTGCCAATTAACCTCCTAAAAATAAGAATCCCAAATTAGTAAATACTCACCCAAACCCAACCTATTTCTCCAAACACACCCATAGGCCCTTGTGCCAGGTGTCAAATAGAATTCCTATCCGAAACTCTGGGGCGTGTTTGGCTTGGCTTGCGTTCTCTCCACACGGTCCTCATAAACTGCCTATAAATACTCTCTTCTCGCCTCCTCCTTTCGCTCACAACCAACTCTCTCTGTATTAGGGTTTCTCTGTTTTTCGTTCGCTTCGCTTCGCTTATAAAAGCTCTCTTATTTCCTCTGTTTCTCCTTGAGTTGGTTCTCTCTGCTAGTCTTTTGGTTCAATCTCTTTGGGTCTTTCAAAAGGCTTGAAGAAAGGCTATAGAGAGTTGGTTCACAGATCCTTTTCGCCATCTCAAACACCCCCCCCTTTTGTATAAGTAAGTTTTCTCCTCTTCTTCTTCGCCGATTTTTGTTTTGATTGGTTTTTTTTATGCCCTTTTGGATCTGGGGTCTCTTGTTTTGAATCATAGAAGCGAATTTGAGTCTGAATTGGGTTCTCTGTTTCTTTGTAAAAACTTTGATTTCTTTGTTGTTTTGGAAAAACTTTTAGATCTGAGTTTTGATTTATAAAATTGGGTTTTCAAAGCAAACACCCCCTTTTGTTTCTTTGTTTGTTTTTCATCATGTTTGTTTGCTAACCTTGGACCATCAATCGATATCTGTTATCGATTTTGCAGGAATCGTGAATGTTTTAATGGAGTCTAAAGGTGGTAAGAAGTCTAGCAGTAGTAGTTCCCTCCAATACGAAGCTCCCCTCGGTTACAGCATTGAAGACGTTCGACCAAACGGAGGCATCGAGAAGTTCAGATCTGCTGCTTACTCCAACGTAAGTTCTTCTTCTTCTTCTTTTGAAATCCCCTCCTCTATTCATTATCATTGTGTTTTTTCTAACATATTTCGCATTCTTCAATTTGGCAGTGCGTTAGGAAGCCATCCTGACTCGTCTTCAGCGAATGCCATCAAACGTAGAGTAGGATTTCCCTTTTTTTGCAATCGTTGTTTTCTTTTCCAATAATCAAATCAAACTCCCTGGCTAGCTGCTCTTCCTCCCTAATCCCTCAACCCCATCTCTCAATTTCTTGCTGCTTTTACAACAATGGCCGTGAACACATCCCCAATTGGGTTCGAAGGCTTCGAAAAACGCCTTGAAATCGCTTTCTCTCCTGCACCCAAATCTGTTGATCCAAATGGAACCGGTCTCCGAGCCTTGTCTCGCCCCCAGATCGATTCGATCCTTGATGCCGCCAGATGTACCATTGTGTCTCAGCTTTCCAACGGCGAGTTTGACTCGTACGTTCTCTCTGAGTCCAGCTTGTTCATCTACACTCATAAACTCATCATCAAGACCTGCGGCACTACCAAGCTTTTATTAGCGATCCCGCCTATTCTCCAACTCACTGAGTCACTCTCACTCGATGTTAACTCGGTGAAGTACTCACGAGGGCATTTTATCTTCCCTGATGCCCAACCTGCCCCTCACCGTAACTTTGCCGAGGAAATTGCTGCATTGAACGAATACTTCGGACATCTTGAGTCTGAAGCTTACATCCTCGGTGATGCCGACGTCCCGAACCGCAACTGGCATGTTTATTCTGCGAAGAAGACGTCGGTCAATGAGAATCCTACAGGCGTGATCACTCTTGAGATGTGCATGACGGGTTTGAACAAGGACAGAGCATCCGTGTTTTTCAAAAAGTCGGAGGATTACACCGCGAAGGAAATGACTAAGCTATCTGGAATTGATCAAATCCTACCATCCTTCGAGATTTGCGACTTTGATTTTGATCCTTGTGGTTATTCGATGAATGCTATTGACGGCCTTGCGTTGTCCACCATCCATGTTACCCCCGAAGACGGGTTCAGCTATGCTAGTTATGAAGCAGCCGGGTTTGACCCAAAGGTAGTAGGGTTCGGACCCCTTATCAAGAGAGTGCTGAAGTGCTTTGGACCCTCTGATTTCTCTGTGGCAATTACTTGCGAGGGAGATGGTCCAATGTGGGGCGAGGGCACCTATGTCGAAGGGTACACTTGCGAGGAGCATGTTAAGGAATACTTGCCCGGAGGGGGCTGCATTGTGTACAAGTGCTTCTCTGTAGCTGATGAGGGGACTGTAAGGTGCATGGAGTTGAATGTGGGCGCGGGCAAAGAGAAAGAGATGGGGTGCGGAACAGAAGAGGGCCGCAACAACGCTGTGTCTTCACCGAAATCTACCCTGCATTGCTGGGAAGATGTTATGGAAGAGGTGGAGAAGTCTTCACCGAAATCTACTCTTCATTGCTGGGAAGATGTTATGGAAGAGGTGGAGAACACTAATGTTGATGTTTGCTCTTTTGTTGCCATAGCTTAGAAGAGCGGAGCCAGCCAGCCAGTCTGAGTCAGTCAGTTTTCTATGTTGTTGAGTCGAGTCTATTGATGTTGCCGTTGAGTCAAGTTTGAGTCAGTTTCAATCTACAAACAATGTTACTGGTTTACTAGGGTCTTATTATCTCTTTTATATTATGTTTGGTGTCAATAAAAAGGCTTGTTAAGCACTGCAAGGTCTAGTTGGTTATGATACCGAAGAGTTTTGACAGTGTATTAGGAGCTATTCTATTAATGAAAATTGCTTATTTGAGGCATAATTTTTTTTTTTTTTGAATCATGTTGAAGATTCATTGTTTGTATAGTAGTGTTCAAAATTTCCAGATCATTCTGCAATAATGAATCTGTTGTTGGTTCATTGTATAGATTTTATAGAATAGTTGAGAAGCTTTGGAGATGATTGTGGAGATAATGTTGTGAAGGGGTGAGTACTTCATAGCATGAGATTTGGTTGGATGCTTTTGGGGGACATAGTGAATTTGCTTTATGATTCGAACCCGTGAATTCAATCCTCATTTATAAGTTGGTTCACTTTCTAGATGAGGTTCCTCATGAATGGTTCATATCATTAGCAGCCACACTTTCTTTTGCTTTAACATTGCTTTAGTTGCCTAAATCATGGGTTAATTGATTTACCAATCTCTCTTTGTAAAGCAGATCATTATATGCTTTTGGTGAGTTGGGTGTGTTTTTCAATTGATCAAGCCCCACATGTTGGGTGATCTCAAAAAGTAGTTTTTAAAGAGTCGTCCACACATTTGAGACCTTATGATGAATTGATGACTAGTTTTTCCTTGTTTTCCTGGAGTCTTCTCCTTGATATAACCTAATAGTTAAGAAGACTGCTACTCTTTCCTCAAGTAACCATGGATGATTGAGTATAATAAGTGTGGTCTTCTTGGCATATCATGTTATGGTCGTTGCGTGTGTGCATCTCTTGACCATGCAAATCATGTTGAGGCTTTTAGGTTTTTGCCAACCTGGTATCTAGTCACTACGTAATATGATATTCATGATAGAGTTGACAAGCGTGTGTTGTGTGTGTGAATTGTGAGGATGCAGTGTGGGGCATGCATGATGTATAAGCTGGGCCAAAGCTACGGTTGATATTGCTGGAGGAGATAAAATGTGACTGGAAGACAACCACAAGAGACATCGAGACATATAGTTTTCATGGACGAATCTTGTTGGCCCCATCCGCCATTCTTTTTATTTCCCTTCTTCTCTAGAAATCTACGGAGAGTGATTGTTATTTGGAAGGTGTGATGAAGATGAGTATCGAAACTGCTCTGTGTGGACTTCGCTTCTTCGTTGAGTCCAAGAACAGCTTCAGCCATCCACTTTTGACAATTATATTATATATGTGGCTGGATGAATGCGATTCAATTTTTGTCCAAAAGAAACTTGTATTCGATGATGTGACAACATCAATACCATCATCATTGTAGCATTGGTTATCAGAACATGAGTTTATAAATTCTAGACAGCTTGGGTTTAGTGTCTAGAGGGTGAAAATACAATTTTATCCCCCTCTCTCTAAACGTTCAGAGAGAGTTTAAAGAAAGAGACAATTGTATTTTCAACCGCACGGCAGCAAACCAGACTGCAGACTCAGGCCTGTAGAATAACTCCAGAACATTTTATTGTATCTCACATCATTGAATGTAAGATTTAAGTATAAAAAATTGAATTCACAGTAGAATTTTTGATTTCAACCTTCCTTCTCATTCTCTTTGCTACCTACTCCTTTACTTGATGAAACTAGCTTGGTAGAATATATTATAAGCTCATTGTGAAGATTAAACATTGAGTTATAAGCTTATTTTGACTACGTGGAGGTGGTGATGCAACCAATGTCTCCTAAAGCCAAAGGTTCCGAAATCAACTTGCTTTAGGACGAATCCTGATGGAGTTTTAGAAAGAAATTTCAATTTCTTGACAATGATTATTTCCCATTTAAACAGTGTCATCAACCCCAAACCAACAATGAATTCATTCACCAATGGTGTTATGGCATAGTAGTTAGGGCTGTGTGGATTTGTTCCCCATGTCCTAGTTTCGAATCCCACTTGCGGCATGGTTATTTTCTAATGGGCGTTGACCTATAGGTCGCCCAATTGATAGGTTATGGAATCCTTAAAAACACAGCTCACCTTAAAAAAAAAAACAATGAATTCATTCAGTGTAGGGTTGTTCATGGTCGGTTCAATTTAATTTTGGGTGAAAATCAATCGAACCAAATTAGTTGGTTTGATAAAATGGCAAACCGAAACCGAATCAACCACCGAAAATGTTACTAAAATTGGCATAAAACCAAACAGATCAAGAAAACTAATATATTAATCTATATTACAAAACATGATGCTTTTTGGGGTGAAAGATAAAAGACGGCTCAGTACCCAAATATAATAATCTAACGGATCGCACAGAACTTAAAGCACCCAGAGTGCATAGGTCGATTTCCATACCCAACATTGTGATATTTATTTATTTTTCTTTAATTGTTGATGGCGGTGATTAGGTATGCAAACACGAAGATGAAAACTTAAGGGTGATCATGTTTTGATAAGTTTTAAATTTTTATTGTGCCAACAATACAGGAAATACCCTAGTATTACATATATCAGGTTGGTGGGGGGTTTTGTAAGCTAAAATCACTTAAGAACAAAAAACCGAATCGACCATATCGGTTTCAAAATTTCAAAAACTGAACCGATCCAAAACTAGGGGTGAGCATCCCATCCTGCAATTCGATCTCGTCCCGATTTTTCTGGTCCTATTAGGGTTGATCAATTCCATCTCATCCCGATCTAGAGTGGGATGAGATTTGAATAGATACATTAAATCCCGCACATCCTGTACCGTACTGATTTTTTAAATATTTATTATTAATAATTTTACTGATGACGTGACACCGAAGTGGTTGTTACGATGAATACAAGTATCATTAAAAATAAATTAAATGGTCATGTTCTACTTAGGATGACGGAGCCTCTTAATCCAGTAAACATGTATGATATATTTGATTTGCAAATTGCTCATCTTCTTGTCTTCAAGTTTTGACAACTTTTACAACAGGAAACAGGATCGGTGCAGTAGTTATTCGAGTACAACCAATTTTGAATTTGACAATGTCTGGATTGCAGATGTACTGCAAATTAATATGTGCCAAGGCTTGCATACTCACTTGGATGCATCAATAGATCATTTTCATGCTCCAAGAGTCCACATAATATTTCTAAGACGGTTTCTCTTGGAAGATCCTCATACCTACCATTACTCTCAACAACAATGACTTTATTGATTTCTTCTATTGCCTTATGATGCCATTGTGAAGCACCTTGTAATCTTTGCATTGCACAAACAAATGTGGTAAGCTGAGTAAACAATCACTACACCAAATTGGCATATTTGTAACAACTTAAAAAACAGTAACACTTTTGAGCTATTACAATCCACCAAACAATTTCAAGTCAAAACTAAATTTAGTCAACAAAATGAAAAATAGCTACACAAAAAGATGATACAATAAATTAGATCACCATGAATAGCATCACTTGTAAGCCCATACTATTTTTAGTGATACAATTATTGAATCACTTTGTTTATGAAAATGTGTAAAATTGCTTTGTGGCTTGCTATAGCTCAAAAATGTTACTATTTTTTGGATTGTTACAAAAATTCCAATTTGGTGTAATAAATGATTTTATAAGATTTTTTTTAATGACCAAAACACTCCCATTGAAGCGGAGAAGTCGCATGTGAATTCAGGTCAATACATCTTGCTAATAATTTTCGTGAACAAATATAAAGACACTTTGCAAAGTTTCAAGATGCCTACTTGATGTACCAAAGTCTTCTTAATTCTCTCTAAGTCTGCATGTGACTATGCATCAACATTTGATATAACTGGTATTATGGGGGTTTTGATTTCCACTGCAACCAATGCGACTTTCAATCCTGAGATAGTTGGGTTCATAAATCCAATATGAAAAGCATCAGCAACATCAAGGGAACAAAAAGTAAAATTTGATATGAAGGAACGACTTACTGCCATTTGGGACTTGAAAGATTTTGCCTTAGCTTCTACTGCTTTAATTCCTTTCAAACTTCCGAGACTGCATAGTTTCCCTGCCAATGCAAAGTACCTGCTCATTTTGTCCTCTCCCAAACCTGTTTGGAATGGGATGAAGTCTATCCTGTCCCGATTCCAAAGGAACGAGATGAGGTTCATCCCGTTCCAACACGTCTCGTGCCCACCCCTATCCCAAATCGATCAATTTGGTCAGCTTAATCTAATTATTTGATTTTTTTTTTGTTAAACCCTAATTCAATGTACTCTTAAATGGTGGGATATTCTTAAAAAAAAACAAACAAACATGAGTTTCATTTATTGATACAACATATTTAACAATAACATGGTACAGATGAGGCGAGAAGGAAATATAGGATGTGAAAAAGTTAGTGAAGTGAATTACGTATAAAATGTCTTCAGTTTCGATAACAAAAGGGGTGGCAAGGTATAGTGTCACTCAGTTTCTCGACAAAGCTCTATTACACCAACACCATAATCAAAAACCTTATATGATATTTCAGGAAACACCATCTCCTCGTAGCTAAGTTGCACTGCCAACCTTGCAAGGGTCTACTGGATCAAACTGCCATGATTAAGAGTCTCCACACTTTAATTGCTCTCAAATTGTTTAGAAATCGTCAAGAATGAGCTTTTTTAATGGATTATGGCCTTACTCTTTGATGCGTCCAAATATCGCCCTCATGTGAGTTTGACATGCAAAGCAACTTTTTGGTGGCTGAAGGTACTTTGATGCTTAAGTCAACAACTCTGTTTGAATAAGGAAGTAAATCTTGACAAAATTGAGCTAAAATTGCATACTTTTGTTGAATGTTCCCTTTACCTTTTTATAATGGTCGCGATTAATTCTCCGCATGACTTCAGCATGTGAGGCGCAACGGATGGAGACGTTATAGTCTTCTCCTTTCTTATTCTTTATGAGAAAACCTGTGTAGGTATGGACTTGGGTTACAGTTACGTCTTCCTTTAATGGACCATGTTTGGGCCTTTATGATCGAGTTGACCTTCTTAGGTTTTACAAGCTGGCCCTATAGACTGGACGCCAGATGCTCGTGATGGATGTCTTTTCTGTCACGTGTATAGCTGTGATGGATGTCTATTTTGGTCTTCATCAGCTGCTCCCCCTTAGTTAGTGGGTATGCTGATGTGACCACTAACTTCGTGACGGTTGGTGTAGTGACCCGATCCACGTGATACTATACTGTCCACTCTGGGCCCAACCTAACTACCCGCACGACTTTAAAACGCGTTGTGTCATGTGGATTCAAACTCATACATATATAACACATATACTTCTTTCACCTAGGTGATGTGGGACTATAACCCCCTAGTAGCATGCAAGCCTCTAAGCTCGCCCACATATGGTAGCATACCAGCCTCTGAGCCAGTCCACACATGGTAGTCTGCCAGCCTCTGAGCCTTCCCACACATGGTAGCCCATCAGCCTCAGAGCCCGCCCACATAGGGTGTTACAATCCACTCCCCTTAGGACCCAACGTCCTCGTTGGCACACTTTCGGCTGGGTTAGACTCTAATACCATTATGTAGTGACCCGATCCACATGATAAAATATTGTCTGCTCTGGCCCAACCTAACTACCCCCACGACTTTAAAATGCGCTGTGTCATGTGGATCCAAACTCGTACATATATAACACATATCCTTCCCCCACCCAGGCGATGTGGGACTATAATCCCCTAGTAGCCTGCTAGCCTCTAAGCCCGCCCACACATGGTAGCCTGCCAGCTTGAAACTCTGCGGGTTATTTGACATAGCCTGCATTGTTCCATGCGAATAGAAAAAAATCTGCACATTTTTGCTGAAACTGAGTTTTCCGATAAAAAAAATTTCTCAATCTTTCTTTCATGACCTTATTCGCATTGTCGCATCGAACCTACAATTTGTCGCAATGTTTTCATACATTATTTTAGCACGATGTCGCATTATTTTTGGAATTAAACAAATCCATTGTGTTATCAACAAAATTTGAAAGCATCCAATGTGAATTATGGGAGTCTAGTGCATGTAATGGAGGTACCTTGTGAACCATGAATTTACAAAACTTAAAGTTTAAAGCTTCAACTTTACAAAACTTAAAGCTTCTAAACAAATATTTTTCAAATGTATTTTTTTGAAGTTTATAAAATGAAGACACTATGTTTGTCGCAAGACATGGTAGCCTGCCAGCCTCTAAACACGCCTACACACAGAGCTGCCAGCCTCAGAGCCCACTCACACATGGTAGCCCGTCAGCCTCAGAGCCCGCCCACATAGGGTGTTAAAATTGGTATTTCAATTCCATAATTTCCTTGTATTTAATGTTGTCAACAACTTTTTGTGGGTTGGTGTCTCGATTTTCTGCTCACGTTTTTCGTTTTTGTGCATATTTTTGGGATTTCACGTAGCCATTATATCTCGCATGCTGTCCCATGAGCAGTCTTTTCGTCATTTGGCTTTATAAAAGGGGGCATGATGGGTTTGTTTCCCCTCTTTCTCCTTCTCCTTTGTTCTCTTTGCTTCTTCGTACTCTAACGATGCTCGTTAGTGATAAACTAAGTGGGAAACCGCTAGCTACTTGTGAAGCTTATTTTTCTCCCCAAAAAGCTTCTCAAGTGGTGTTGGAAACATTCGTTTTGAATATAATTTGCTGCCCGACCTCGAGATTATTTTGCCTAGATAGAACGACAGTCATTGTCGTCCAAGCTCCGGGTACGTTGCACTATATCCGTGCATGTTCTCCCCTGGCTTTCGATTCCCAGTTTCAGAGCTATTTGGGAATATCTGAATTTTTTGGGTATTTTTCCAGCAACAGTGCTGCCAACTTTCTCTCCAAAGAATGTGAGAAAATACAAGCAATAGTCCCAGTATATGTCGTGCATGATCATGTGTTTTCTTTGGAAAGAAAGTTGGCAACACTATTGCTAGTATTTTCTCACGTTTTTCCCCAATCCGACGTGTTGAAAACACAATGCACAAAGTCGGAGAAAACTGCCAGGGCTGCTCGGACTTCGTTGATTGAAGCGAAAAGTGTGCGGGATAAGTCTGCTGTTGAGCTCAAGTCCTTGAGGGCCAAGTTGGATGGGGTCTGTGCTCGTTTACGTGATGTAGAGAAGAAGTTATTCGCCGAGAAGGCAACTATTTGTGAGGCTTCATGTGCTGCGATTGAACAATCCGTCAATCGTGATATTGCTGAGAAACGGGTGGAACAGTTGACAGCTGTGCTCGACAAGGTCAAAGCATATACTTCTGTTATGCTTACCACTGTTGAGGGATGACTTGCTGCGGCAAAAAATGAATTTGCTATTGCCAAGGACAGGCTTCGCATTGTGAAGTCTAAAGATTGGAAGCGAGTTGTTGATTGGCGGGTTGAACTTCTTGATTATATTGAGGGGCTCAGTGTGGATTTGTCCAAGTACTGCCATTTGGTTTATCAAGCTTATGAAGATGATGATGGCGAAAAAGGTGCCATAGACCCTCTGAGCCTTCCAATGGTTTAAGAGCCATTGCTTTGTTCTATTTCTAAAGAGAGAACTTCGCCCTCTCCCATAAATAATGTTGACAACGATGTTGTGGTTGCCTCTATTTCTTTCCCTACTCCTTCGCATTCTTCCCCGAATGTAACATAATAGTGTTATTAATGAAAAAAGCTTCCCTTTTTTGGTATTCTTGTTTGCATGTTTTCGTACTTTGTCTTGTCGACTTGTGTGTTGCTTGTTCCTTTTTAGTCCAGTCGTAGTCGCGTGAGTTGCATGTTGGACTTTCTTGACTCGAATGGCTATTTTCATGCTTTGACACATTAGTTTTCTTGAAATGGGTTGACCATATCCTTTCTTCGTGATGTGTTGCTTACTTGAGCAAGTTGACTTTTTCGTCTCCACTTTGTTGGTTCGGCGTATCGGTCGACCATAGCTATTTGAATCAAGTTGACGCTTACTCGAGCAAGTTGACTTTTTCGTCTCTACTTTGTTGGTTCGGCGTATCGATCTACCGTAGCTATTTGAATCAAGTTAACTTGTTCATCCAACTCTTACTTCGTTGGTTTGACGTAGTCAACTAGAAGTTGCCTTTTAATTAAGTTGACTTGTTTGTCCAACTTTCACTTTGTTGGTTCGACGTACTAGTCGACCCGAAGTTTTTTTTAATTAAGTTCACTTGTTTGTACAACTTTCACTTTTTCGGTTCGATGTACTAGTTGACCTGAAGTTCTCTGAATTAAGTTGACTCGTTCGTCCAACTTTTACTTCGTTGGTTTGACTTACTAGTTAACCCGAAGTTGCCTTTTAATTACGTTGACTTGTTTGTCCAACTTTCACTTTGTTGGTTCGACGTACTAGTTGACCTGAAGTTTTCTAAATTAAGTTGATTCGTTCGTCCAACTTTTATTTCGTTGGTTTGACGTACTAGTCAACCCGAACTTTCTTTTTTAATTAAGTTGACTTGTTTGTCCAACTTTCACTTCATTGGTTCGACGTACTAGTCGACCCGAAGTTGTCTTTTAATAAAGTTGACTTGTTTTTCCAACTTTCACTAGTCAACCCGAAGTTATCTTTTAATTAAGTTGACTTTTTTTCTTCTTCCAATTTTCACTTCGTTGGTTCGACGTACTAGTCGACTCGAAGTTGTCTTTTAATTAATTTGACTTGTTTGTCCAACTTTCACTTCGTCCAACTTTTACTTCCTGGTTGTTCAGACCAGAAGTTTATTATATATATCCGACTTGTGTCCTGATTCTTTTGGCTTGACATGCCAATTGCTCTGTATGGATGAGTTTTGATGCCACAGACGACACCAAACTGATGCATTTATTCTGTTGTCCATGCATAAGATGAAGATTCCTAATTTGTAATTTTATTAATATTTCTTTCTCAATATTCTGACCACCCTTAACGGTTGTTCTTTGTGTGAATTTACGCTAGATTGAAGAATATTTGCTTTGTCCTCTTGACCTTTGCTTGGTTGATGTCGATCCTCGTGTTGTTAGAGGCTTATGTCTGTTGTTTTGTCTCGAATCGCCTATGTCTTCAAGTCGCCAGATTTGCTATAGTTACGTTTTTCTGTTCGTTGGACATGTTATTGTAGCTAGTGAACTCGGGGTGCTTTCTGATTCGATAGCTAAGCAATATTGATTTGTTCGATCATGTTCACATCAGCGCCAAACTGTCCAATCATGCTCACATCAGCGCGAAATTGTCCAATCATGCTCACATCAGTGCCAAATTGTTCAATCATGCTCACATCAGTACCGAGTTCGACATCAACTGTCGAGTTTTAATCGAGTATGTTGCCTTAAATTTCATCGTAGGTAATTCAGGTTGGGTTTGTATCTGTCGATCGGGTCTTGGAATTGTGTTAGTTGATCGATGCTAGCTACTTTATGTTATTTTACTGTACATTGGTAAAATGGGTTATCCAGTTTCGTTTTGCTCGAGTGGGAGATGTTTCTGGCTGCTTCTTTGGTTGGGTTGATTGTTTGTTTCTTTTGACTATGCAGTGTTGGGCTTATATTAGTTCTTTGAGTTGTTATTTTGATCCCGTAGTGGTATCTGCTTGTCTGGCATTCCGATGAATTCGTTGAGTCTTCCTCTTTGTTCACAATGCACAATTTCGTACTTCAGATTATAGCAGTCTTCGGTATCATGCCCATGATCTTTGTGGAAGGAACAATATTTTCTTTTGTCTCTGCCTTCTGGACCTCTTCTCGTTCTGAGTGACCAGTTAACATCTTCCCATTTCGCTACGTGTTTCAATATATTGGCCTGACTCTTTTTCAAGGCTGTGTACGGTTTGTACATCTTTTTTTATTATGCTTGTTACACGCTCGTGTTTGGGTCTTGCCGACTACAGCTTCTCGGGCTTTTGCTGGCTGGATTCAAGTCTTTCATTATTCCGATGCTTTTTTGATTGAAGGCTATCCTCCTAAGGTCCGTTGTTTTTTCTTTTTTCCTCCATTCTTTCCAGCTTCTTCGAGTGGCTTTATCTTTCCTGGTCATTTTTCTTCCTGGAAGCTTTCATCTCCTTGAGAGAAATGTGCTTTTGGGCGCTTTTTAATAGAATCACCATTTTTTGGGGGTTATAGGTTGAGAGCATCTAAGAAGGGTCATCTTTTCAGCCCGACGGTGAAAGTAGCAGATGCCATGTCATCACTGCATCGGTTAATCATTGTGAGCTTGTTAGTGAAACGAGTGACACATTCACTTATCATCTCTTCAAGCTTCTGTTTGATGTGAAGGAGGTAGTGTGGTCCTTTCCTCATTCGCTGACTTTGGATGAATCTTGTGATAAAGGCGATGGCTAGCGCCTGGAAGGAGTCTATTGACCTTGGTGGTAAGCTGTTGAACCAGTTCATCAATGTGGAGGTAAGACTAGTCTAAAATGTTCTGTACAAGATTGACTCCGTAATCTCCTTTAATGCCATCATGTGGTTAAAATGTCTCAAATGATCTGTTGGGTCGGTGTTGTCATCATACACTTTGAACTTTGGTGGAGTAAACTTCTTTGGCATGGGAGTTATCATGAGGACGTCAGAGAATGGTGGCTTAGCTAGTTTGTACAACATGTTGGGATCTGTGACTCCGATTCTGAATGGGATTTTAGCAAGCGTTTCGTCGCTTTGTGGAGTCTTACCCTAGAGAGGTTCATTGTTCTCGAGATTTCCTGTTGAGATCCTATTGGAGCCTCATCACTGTCTCGGGTTCGGTTGGTGGAGTTTTGCTTGGGCAGTGCTTGGATAGGATCCATTGGCTGAATGCACTCCTGGGTGAGCTTTTTTTAGCATCTTTGTCGTGTGGTTCATCTAGACCATAAGCAGGTCTACTTGAGGATCCGCGGCGGTATTGCTGGATGTCTGGATTATCAAGCTATTGCATGCTGTGGATCTCGATTGGCGGGTGCAATTGGCTTGATGGTCACAACTGCGTCTTGTTGGCGAACTGCTTGTGATACAGTGTTGCCAGTAGGAGGGTTATTGTGATCATTGTTGGAGGATCTGTAGAGTGTGTCATTTGTTCTGACAGCTTGTCGGTCGTCGATTAGATTTTGGTGAGCTTTATCATAGTGGATCTTCTTTTCAGAAAGAAAACTCGTCGCTCCCCAGAGACGACGCCAAACTGACGCATCCAAATCTCGTCCTCCTGTGAGTTTGACCTGCAAAATAGATGTTAGACTGCCAAATACCACTTTTTTGGTGGCCGAAGGCGCTTCGGTGATTAAGTTAGCAACTCTATTTGAAGAATTAAGTAAATCTATACAAAACTCAAATGAAAGTTGCATACATTTGTTGAATGTTCCCTTTACCTTTTATAATTGTCATGGTTAATTCTCTGCATGACTTAAGCATGTGAGGCACAACGGAAGGGACATTTCTTGTAACAGTTTCCTTCTTTATGGAGATGCATCCGTGGAGGCGTAACTCCCTCCGCGACTCTTATACAATGCTCATCTTCTTTATGAGAGAACTTGTGCGGGTTTTGATTCGAGCGTTAATTCATACAGGCCTAGATTTGGACTTCTTTTATGTTTTCCTTTAATGGGCCCATTTTTGGGCCTTTATGATCGGGCTGACCTTCTTGGATTTTACGAGCTGGCTCAGTAGATGGGACTCCAGATCCTCGTGATGGATGTTTTTCTGCCACGTGCATGGCTGTGATGGCGGTCTATTTTGGTGTATCATCACTCTTAATCAGATTGTGCATCTACAACTCGATTACATTACCAGAAATGCTATAGATCACTTGAAATCGTTGATCTAAGTATGGAAATTTCAAAAAAGTGGGAGCCCTAACTCAATTACAACCTCAGTACTAAAATAAAATAAAATTCTAAAGAACCGTGACTGATATGTTTTTGCAATTATGAGATATCATCAACATTAAGCCCCTTAGATCTTTTTATGGTAACTTGGATTTGTGTATCATGTATGTGTAGTAGAACTGAAGTGTTGGAATCACATATATTTTTTGCATTTTATGCTTAAACATGCAATGTCGATTCTACAACAGATCAATTTTGACACGAATTGCTTGTTTAGCATTGTATTTGTGTTTCTACTTACTAATACTACCTTATTCTCAAATTTAACATTGTATGGAAATGTGAGGTATGATATGATATTAAGAGTGTAATGACACTAAGCAAACATTGACTTTTGGGGGGGGGGGGTGAATAGTTACTTTTCAAAATTTGAATTTATTTTGAAAAACAAGTGGAAGTATTCGACTTCGAAGTTTTTCACCTAAACCTTTTGAAGGCTTACATTTTGACTCAAAGAGAGTCAGCACCACAAGGTTCATAAGTTTAATTGATTTACTTGAAAGTGAACACCGAAAGAAAACTGTTGCAAAATCTTTTAAGGAAATCCTAAGCATGCAAGTCAAATATACAAAAAATTTGAGTTATGAAAAGTAAAGACAACTTATCTATGCATGTAAGGTAAAGTAAATAGAGTCATAAGAGAAGAGAACAAACTAGACAAAGACACAAATATAAGGAGGATTAACTAAACCGAGTTTGATTGGCTCTTACCAGTTACTTCTTCGGTGAAAAGGGCTTGCGAGCCCCAAGTTTCTATTTTTGATTAAATGAGAACTCCACCCTCAACCAACGTTCCAAAACCTCGCAACGAGATTTATCGATATAAACCAGGTGCCCCACTCAACGAGTCTATGAACACTGACGTTCACCAACGAGATGCAACCACAACCAAATCTTACAAATGTGTGCTTAAGATCTCGGAAATACAACTTGGTCTTATATTCGTGCTCCATGAGACTTATCGATTAGCCAATGATCACACCATCATGGGATGCACAGAACCAAGGCTTACCACTTGTTGATTAGGGTGACAAAATTCTTATGAATCTGCTCCATGGATTCAAGAATCCACATGAGTGAATGTTAGTTTAGGCTAGCTATCACTCAAAGGTGTTTATCTCTTCTTGTGACACTCGTTTGTCAGATATAGAGGCTTAAAAAACTCTTTGCTCCCTTACTCAATAGAAGATGAAATTTTCACTCAAGGATGAGATGAAGTGGTTGAAAGCTCAACAACTATCCAAAGGAGACATGTAACAATACAAAGTTATATACTTCTCTTCTTCCCCACTTCTCTTATCTATTATCTTTAGATAGCCAAATAGCTCATGAAAAAAGAAAGAGTTTTGTCATAAAACACCATGGATATGTCACAAGGGGGTGTTGATTGGGTGAATAGATCTCTCAAAGGGAAGATCAAGGAGGATAAAAAGATGACTTCAAGAATTTGAGAACATGAAAGATTGATCCAAGTGAATGATCTTTAGCCCTATTTATAGGCTTAGCTGAAAAGGGTGAAATCGAATTTGCTTGCATCACCATCTGCTTTTCAGAGTGGCTAGAATAGGACTTCTTGCTTTATCAAAACTATCGCCCGCTAAAATGACATCTTAGGGTGAAAGTTGACTTTGCCTGGCTCATATTGTTTTTTCAAATCAACGAGATTCCTTAGTCACATGGGCAAAGTGACAAGTACTTTGTCATATGGACTCGTCCATCAAGCACATGGACAAGTTTGATGAGAGAATATTCGATTCTCATGAGGAAATATCTCCAATTTCAAATTTTGAATTTGAATTTCAAGTTTTAAGCCATTTCTAGAGAACTTCATCTTTGACTTTGTTGACTTGACTTGTCTTGCTTAGATTTTTTTTTTGTTGGTTTGTCTTGGTCTTCATAGCTTTGACCTATCTCTATGAGTTGACTTCAATCTTTTTGTCTTTTGATAATGATTCTCATAAGTTGGATGATCTTTATAAAGCATAGACCTAATCTCAACACTCAATATAAGATTTATGATTCCACCATATATATATAGATATATATATATATATATATATTTTACATTGCTTTCACATAATTTACAAATACATTTTTTATTGTAATGGTTTTAAATGAGGCAATATTAAGTGTACTTGTCATATGTAATTATTGAAGAATGTTGTACTCCTTTTCCTTAGATTTGATTTGTTCCCACTGGTTTTTTTTGTTTTTTGTTTTTTGTTTTTTGATTTTTGTTTTGGTTTTTGTTTTTACAAGTTTTAATGAGGCAACATAGATGGACATCTTATAACTTAGATATACTTCTTATAATCCAAAAATACAGTGATTTGCATATGGTTTTGTCAAGGGTGACGAAACAAATCAATTTTCTCATGTGTCCTTATTCGATACTGATATCCAGAAGATTCAATTATTTGATGATCCCGTAGATTATCTACAAAGGTGTTTCCACCCCAACATTCAATACATATTTTGAAAAGTGAAGAATTCATGATTAAATTTAATGACTTTAGGAGAGTTTTCATCATCGACTACTTGTATGCCTTTGAAAGGACGTAAGGCGCTGTACTAGTTTTTCTTCGATCAAGTTTTTCCTATTGGATTTTCTTGACAAGGTTTTAACAAGACAACATTAGGCGTGTTCAAACACATAAGTCTTTAAGATTGTGCTCTTTTTTCTTCGTACATGTTTTATCCCATTTGGCTTTTCTCTCAAGATTTTAATGAGATAATGGACTTATTATGTGGACATCTAAGGACGAGAGTAATGAATATTGTTAAGTATGACGTGGATGCCCGCATTAGAGTATGTGATGTACATAGACTTATGTATTAGGGTTTTGCAACTTGTGCTGCCTATATAAAAACATTATCTCTACCACCAATAGAACATAGGTTAGAATATAGATCAATACATTTTTTTTCTTCCTCTACATTGTTATTCTCTGTATCTGAGCTAATGAATACACAAAATATCTAAAGAAAATAAAAGTGAATTTCATAGTTAACGTTCAAAGGTTAATAGTAAATTTAAACAAGTGAATTTCATAGAACAACATCATTAGCATCAAGTCTCAAGTTGTAAAAGTGCTTTTAAAGAATACACTCTGGTAGCATATCCGGTATGCATAGGTTCAACACGCAAATCTTATTTATCATACAGTTTGTGCTTTTAACTTCACAACTAGAGAACAAATAAATAAGCAAAAGAAATAGTAATATTCAACAACTTTTGCGACTGATCTGAATTCCCAACCAAATACCTGAAAATCAAACCATAGGACGCCAGGTAGACTACAGAAGGGGAGATTGTAGAGGGGAAGGAGAACGCGATAGACATAAAATCACAAAACACCTACGGACATGATACCCATGGGCAGTACTCCATACCATAAGTATGAGAAGGCTAATAAAAAATAAATCTAAATATTCATCAGGAATACCATCAACACTGTCGTCATCACTTGAAACATTCACATTGTTGTTGTCTATGACGCCATTTATTGGACTTGTGGCATCAGATGGAGATATAACAAGAAGGTGGACATGAAGAAGGGTGTTAAGATTGAGTGACGTCTTCAAATAATGTTTTCCCAACTTAATGGGTGCAATGTAACCAGCAGCCTCGAAGATTTTCTCAACTGGATATTCTCTTGCGGAACCAAGGCCAAGCAAACAGAGGAAGGAGAGTAGTTGGAGTCTAATCACCATGGAGTGAGTTTTCTAAGAACTGTGAAGGGGAAAATTTGAAACTTGATAGTAAGCTTCGTTTAAGTTGTAATATTGCAAGGAGTTGGAAACTTTGAAAGGGTTATCATGATTTCATCAAACAAGGCGTACGTTATGTTTGATTATGACTTTGGAAAGTTCAAGTTTTAGAAACTGTTCCCATTCCTGAATTTGTATCCTTTTCGGTTTCTACAAAAGGGCAATCAAAAAGTATATGGGCATTCACAATCGTGGACTCAGTTCAGAGCGAGCTATAGGGTTGGAAATTTATGTATTTCCATAAGGTTGAATGAGGTAAATCGTTCATTATGCAAACTTATTACATAAGGTCATTTTTAGCTAACAAATACTTCAAGTCTCATATCTAATATGTAAAATAGTTTTAGCTTGTTTAAATACCACGTATCTGTTATGTAGGGTGTTCTAAGGGGTACAATAGGTTCTTATGATCGGAGACTATGGATAATATGTATAATGTTAAATAAACTACGTGCACATTGCCGACCATGCTCCTGTTTGATTATTATCAATCATGGACTCTGAGCGAGCTATGGGATTCACCTAAACCCAACCTGCATTACTATTCACTGCACACTGCATTCACATATCTTTACATACCTTTTCTACACTGTTTTGCATTCACCTTAGGTGCATTAGCTACAGATTTCAAATGGATCAACTGGCAGGCATTCAAATGAGAAACGACATAGTATCCAAATTTTAACAATGGAAACCACTATTAAATTGATCACTACACAATGATACTTCTGTCATGAAATACATGTTGAATTTCTGATGTGAAGGTCTTGGTAGTTCAATGTACACCAAAGTACTTGTATGCAGATTAGATGAGTATAAAATTCTTTTCAACAACAATTTGCTAGTATTCGATGTATACACTTTGTTCCCTAATGGTTATAGCTCAAGAGAGAAGTGTAAACATGATAAAATCGGCATTTCCATATAACAAGATACAACAAGCTTGTTTGAAAGTTAGTACTAAGCTTTTTGCCTTTAATTCCAAGATACAAGAAGTTTTTTGCACTTCCATCAGATACAAGAAGCTTTTTGCATTTCCATCAGCTAAATCAGTTAACTCCGACTTTCACAAGGCTTGGGTTAATTCCAAGAATTGTCTATTGCTTTCTTGTCTTCACAAATTTGGTTTTTGAAGCCTTTTTATTTTCTCCATCTTCTCGCTTTTTTCCTACTCTTTTCATCCTCCTCACCACCTTAAACAACATGAAACAATAAAACACACATTCTTTAGTGCTTGCAGCAATGGTAAGCATTAGAAAAATAATGACCAATACAATTACCTCTTAACCTTGGGATAAAAATCCTTTTGTGAGACCAAAATTTGATACGCACCAATCGCGGGTATCTGAAATACATGATAAATTTGTTACAGATTATAGTTTTCCCTGCAACTACACAACAGTTGGAAATAAGATTTAGGCATTCAATCATCGCATCCTTTTCTTTTATCTGTTTCTAGTCTTGGACTTTTGTGTTCTCATTCTATGTATGCTCAGATAAGCATAAGTGTTAGAATTATGGGATTATGTTTCATATTTATGAATTTTGTTCTCATATTTCTTTCCCTCTTTTCATTCCCTAGAATCCTCCTTATTTTCTCATTATTCTTTGTCCTTATTGTTTTCATTATTTTCCTCCTTAATTGTATTTTCCTTGATTGTATTCTTTGTATATAAATATGATTCAATGTAAGCTTAAAGAAATAACATTTAATATAAGAATACTCTTCTAATTGTGTTCGTGACATTGTCAGTGTTCTAAAAATCGCTAGGCGCTGAGCGGGCAGCGAGCATGTGCCTAGCGCTCAGGGGCCTAGGCGGTCTTAGGTTTTGTATTATAACTTTAATAATTTACAAAAGTTAAGCATAATACTTTATCAATTACATCCAATTTAATGCCAATATACATATGCAAAATTTAAACACATGAAAAATTAACAATCATGAACAAAATTTATTAAAACTCAAATATTGAAGTTGGTCATGATGGATACTTTATATAAAATTAAATTTGTGGACAAATATCCAAACCTACTCTTTTATTTTTCTCCAAATTGCATGAATAACCTCAGTCATGTTTGATAAAATCTACATTAGTAAAATTGGTACTGGCAGATCTTTTGAGAATTCCATTTAGTAATCATCATTTGCTACATATACTGAATAAAAAACAATTAAATAGTTTATTTCTAAAAAAGAGGAAAGAAAAATAAAATAAGAACACAATCTGCCTTATTAAAAAAAAATCGCCTAGGCCGCCCATACCTTCCTAGACTGCCCGCACAGCCATTAATATGGGCGGTTTTCCACCTTCTAGCCCTTAGGCCGATTTTTAAAACATTGGACATTGTTCTTAACTTGTGTTCTTGACATGGTATCAGAGCCTCTTTTGATTTTCTCTTCATCATAGGAATCAAAGTTTAGTTTTGTGTTCTCAGTTATAGTTTCAGATCATATTATACCACTTATTTCGCTGCAATAGTTCTTTCTTAGTTATATATCACTATGATTGATTCAAAAAATAGTTGTGAGGATTCTCTAATAGGGAAGACTGAACTTACTGCTCATGTCGTGGATACATGCTTCAAACTCCATGAATATCTGGATCGGCACCCAAAGGGCAAAAAGGTGTCTAGTTCTAAGGTGTATGACTCTAATTCGAAAGGGATTATAACTACTTGATTTGCTGCCAAGTCATGTACGTCTAACCCCCCTGCTAGTAAACTTTAATCTTTTACTAAAAATAGTGATTGAATAATTGACTCTGGTGCAACGGATCATATGACTTGTGATCGCTATAAATTTAGTTATTTATCTTCTAAGTGTTACAAAACTACCATTACCAATGCCAATAGTATATCTTCTTCAATTATTGGAGTTGGTACAGTCCATTTCTCCTACATTAATTATCAAATATGTCTTGTTTGTTCCCTCTCTAAATTGCAACATTCTCTCTATTAATTAGTTAACCAAGTCTCATTATTGTATTGCTCTATTTTTTCCTACTCATAGTGTTTTTCAAAGCATCCATACCAAGGAGAAGATTGGCAGTGGTAAACAAAGTGACAGATTGTACTATCTAGAGGATGGGTTCCAGCGATCTAATAGAGAAGGGCAAACTCACTTGGTAAATGAAAACTTGGTTGACAAGAAAAAATTAGAGATTTGGTTATGGCATAGAAGACTAGGGCATCCCTCATTAGTTATCTTAGGAGATTGTTTCCATCTTTATTCAATGTGTGCAGTGCTTTGGATTTTATTTGTGAAACTTGTGTCATGGCAAAGAGCCATCGTACTGTTTTTCATTTGAGTGATAAAATGGTAGTTCTTCCTTTTTCATTAGTACATTTAGATGTTTGGGGTTCAACACTACTTTCTACTCATAATGGAATGAAGTGGTTCGTTACATTTGTCGATGATTGTACTAGGATGACATGGGTTTACCAATTGAAACACAAGAGCGATGTTTGCACAGTCTTTCGTCTTTTTTATCAGATGGTGATTACATAATTTGCTATTCCAATAAAAGTCTTTTGTTCTGATTAGGGGGGGGGGGGGGGGGGGGGTGAATATTTCAAACAAGAATTGATAGAGTTCATGCATTCGATGGGTGTTATTCATCAAACAACCTGCCCTTCCTCTCCTCAACAAAATGGTATTGCAGAATGAAAAAATAGGCATTTATTGGAAGTCACTTGGGCTCTATTAATTGGTGGTCATGTCCCGTCTCATTTATGGGGTGAGACTTTGAATTCGACAGTCTACTTGATAAATCACATACCTTCTAGTGCCTTGAATTTAGAAGATCGTTGGATGCTCTTTCTGATCACTGTACTCTTCCCCAGTTATTCTTCTAGCTTCTCGGGATTTTGGGTGTGTAGTCTATGTTCACTTACATCCACATCAACGTACCAAGCTTGATTCTCAATCCTTGAAGTGTGTGTTTGTTGGGTATGGAATGAATCAGAAAGGCTATCGGTGTTATCATCTTTCTTCAAGAAAATTTTATGTTTCCATGGATGTTGTCTTTCATGAGAAAGAACTCTTTTACACACCATCGACTACTGATTCATCACTTCAGGGGGAAAATCGAGATGAAGTGCTTTATCATGAAGACTTGGATATTTATTTCCCTTTGAATTCAGACTTTCCCAATAACTAAACAACTGAGGTTCTCCCGAAATCCATCCTTTGGTGGCCGAAGACAGTTTGACACCTACAATTGCTGAAGAAAATACACTCCATGATAGTACATCATCTCCTAACACTTCACCAGAACCACTGAGTCAATCTTCTCCTGAAAATCTATTAGATGTGTTTTCTAATCCTACTCTTGTTGATGATAGTTTTGATCTTGAGTCTCAATCGTCCCAATATCACCTTCCACCTCGTTCTAACCATGACATACCACCTATTGGATATGAACCTGATCCTAAAACCAAAGTTAGATATCCCTCAGTAATCATGTGTCTTCTCAAAAGTCGTCCAAGTCATATGCGTCTTATGTACTGCAATTATCATCTGTCTCTATTCCTGGTAAAATGCAGGAAGCTTTAGCAGATACTAGATAGACCAAAGCTATGGTAGAAAAAATGGAAGCACTTGAAAGAAATGCTACTTGGGAACTTATGCCATTACCTAAAGGAAAATAACTGTGGGATGTAGATAAGTATTTGCTATCAAGCACAAGGCAGATGGAACCGTTGACAGAAACAAAGCTCGACTAGTTGCAAAATAGGGTATGAACAATCTTATGGGGTTGATTATCAAGAAACTTTTGTACCGGTTGCCAAACTTAATACGGTGAGAGTGCTTTTGTCATTGGCAGTCAATCGAGATTGGCCACTTTTGCAATTTGATGTAAAAAATGCTTTCTTGCACGAACATCTTGCTGAAGAAGTGTATATGGATCCTCCACCAGGTATAGCGAAGTACTCAGATACAATGATGGTTTGTAAACTCAGTAAAACTTTGTATGGGTTGAAGCAACCTCCAAGAGCTCAGTTTGATAAATTTACCAAGTCAATGAAGAATTTCGACCATAAACAAAGCAACCCTGATCATACTTTGTTCTTAAAGCATAGGAAGGTAAAATTATTGCTTTAATTATCTATGTTGATGATAAGGTGGTGACGGGTGGCGTTCATGATGAGATTGATAGTTTACAACGACACCTGGCCTCAGAATTTGAGATGAAGCAGCTCGGTGAGTTGAAATACTTTCTTGGGATTGGAATAGCTCGATCGAAACATGATATTTTCTTATCTCAACGAAAATACATTCTCGATCTATTAACTGAAACAAGAATGCTTGGATGTAAGCCTGTTGATACTCCTATTGAATAGAATCACAAGCTATTTCATTGTTTGGATGCACCTTCTACTGATAAAGGGATGTACCAATGGCTTGTGGGGAAATTAATTTATTTGTCTCATACCAGGCAAGATATTGCTTATGCGATTTGAGTCAATGGCTTGTGAGTCAATTTATGCATGATCATCGTAAACCTCACACGGATGCTGTGGAACGCGTATTGAGGTATTTGAAGTCTGCTCCGAGTAAGGGGTTGCCATTCACCAAACATAATCACCTGAAGGTATAAGGCTATACTGATGCAGATTGGATAGGCTCAATAGACAATAGAAGATCTACTTCAAGTACTTCACATTTGTAGGGGGAAACCTTGTGACTTGAAGAAGTAAAAAACAACCGGTAGTAGCAATATCTAGCACAGAAGCTGAGTACAGAGGAATGACTTTTGGGTATGTGAGTTAATTTGGTTGAGAAACTTGTTGAGGGATTTAGGTGTTAATGCCAAAGATGCAATGAATTTGTATTGTGATAATACATCAGCTATTGAGATTGATCATAATCCGGTTCATCATGATCGGACAAAACAGTAGAGGTTGACAAACACTTCATCAAAGAGAAACTTGAAGTGCGAATTATTATCTTTCCAATTGTGAAGTCCGAAAATCAACTAGTTGATGTCCTTACTAAAGTTGTAGCTAGCAAGGCGTTTGACGACTCTTTAGACAAGTGCAATATCCATGCTCCAACTTTAGGGGGAGTGTTAGAATTATGGGATTCCGTTTCCATATTTATGGATTATATTCTCATATTTATTTCCCTATTTTCATTCCCTAGAATCCTCCTTATTTCCTCATTATTCTTCCTCCTTATTTTTCTCCTTAATTGTATTCTCCTTGATTGTATTCTCCTTGATTGTATTCTTTGTGTATAAATATGATTCAATGTAAGCTTGAAGAAATAACATTCAATATAAGAATACTCTTTCAATTGTGTTCTTGATATTGTTCTTAACTTGTGTTCTTGACAATAAGCTCATAGGATCTCCGTAGTAGGCTAATACTGAATAGTACATGATGTTGAACGAGCATTACCAAATTGTTTCCAAAATGTCAGGCATGTCTAGCAAGAAAATCAGGACGAAAAACTCACCACTAGATACGTGTACCAAAACTTGCCAGAGAGATGGACATCACTTGTACAGAGCTGGTAATGTAGATCTCGTCATGTAAATAACTGCAACAAACAGTAAGAAATCTGAGAATGTTGCCAGTGCATAGTCCAGGGAAATAGGTAAAGGTTGTCGCAGAAGCATTTTCAGAAAGCGAGAATGTTGCTGTGATGTCTATGTTAAAGCTTACCAAGATTAAAGATCCTACTGACATACTAACTTTGGGCATTTACAAGGTTTGAACTTTGGACATGTATATTACTGTTTCAAAAAGCTATTTACCTGTGAAGACAACAAATAAAATGTGTTGGCATTGGGAAACCTTTATCCATGAATTAGTAGTGGTAGTAAAATTCATACAATTTTCATTTTTCTTTTGCCAGTAAGGTTATTTATATATTCACACAATCTTAAAAGAGTCAAATGAATACTAGGATTACTACGGCTAGTTGTTGGTGGTGATTCTTTAATTCTTATGATGACTGATCATATTCATCATGTTTAGTATGCTTCATAGCAATTATTCTGATTTAAATTGAAAGGGGAAGTGTAGGAAGAAAATGGTGGCCTGTATAAACTAGGAAAATGAGCAGGAAAAGTAGTATACCCACAAACTCTAGTAGTGCTCATATCGAACCCTCCATCTAGAAGCTCTCCGTCATCAACATAGCTTGGCTTTGCCATATTGGCTAGTTGTAGATACGGTAATCCATAAGCTGACGATGTCACGATTAGGCCAACCCAATGCTTCCAGGTGATGGTAGAATGAAGATGAGCATCCTTACCACAACATATATAACCTACACAATACCAATATAGCTAATTAGATCAGTCCAGTGTTGATTATCTGCAAAAAATCTCAATGTAAGGAATAAAAGGATTCACTTCTCAGCTGAATTTCCTTTTATCATTTTGGTCGTCATCTGAACTGCATAGGCTGAAAGATGGCAAACCTCACTCCCATTCAACTCACACGGCACTGATGGTTTGAAATATGCTATCAACCATCAGAAGTTGCATTTCCCGGTTCCAATCTAGGTTGTCTAGGGAAGGACTAGGCATTGACAGTCGCCATGGGTGCCCCAAGAGTGGTGGCGGATGCGCCACTACAAAGCCATAAAAAATAGTAGGTTTCATATCTTTTAGTGCACTTAGTATAAAAAATGTAGTGACAAGGGCTTCATAGTACGCCAGACGAGGCGCTATGGCGGTATAAGATTTAGCAAAACATTTTCTTAGATAACCCCTTGGCAAGGCGAAGTGTCGTTGCATTGCTTCAGTCAATATAGGCTAGAATTTCATAGCGAAAGGTTACGTACTTGGATTCATACAACGGTTGTAGGCAAAATATTCACTATACCAAATTGACATTTTTGTAACAACCCCCAAAGCAGTAAAACTTTTGAGCTATAATAATTTACAAAGCATTTTACACATTTTTACAAACTAAGATTGTATCACCATGAATAGTATGGGCCTACAAGTGATACTATTCATGGTGATCTAATTTATTGTATCATTTTTTTTTGTAATTTTTTTTTATCAAATTTAGTTTTGACTTGAAATTGTTTGGTGGATTGTAACAGCTCAAAAGTGTTACTATTTTGGGAGTTGTTACAAATATGCCAATTTAGTGCAGTGACTGGTTATTGCCTTGCTATGTTTTGATGAAAACATAAGAGTTGTTCATATGGTCATTGAGTTACAATTGCATAGTGAGAGGTTATGTAATCAGATCATTCACATAATGGTTGTCGGCAAAATATTGGTTATTGCCTTGTTATGTTAGATGAAAACATAAGAGTAGTTTATATGGTCAATCAGTTTAGGAATGTTGGAGATGCTGGCTAGAGTTGAGCATGGAAGTTTAGTTCCACATCGGGTAGTGAGCAACATCAAGTCAAGTATATAAAAGATTAAATATGTCTCAATAAGTGATGAGGCTTTTTGGGGGCAGTTGAGTAGTTTAGCCCCTTTCATGAAAAAACCTACACCCGAGTGAGGCGGGTGTCTGAGTTGGGGACAATATTGTTGCTTGAGACATTTCATTGAAGTGCAGGCGCGTATGAAGTGTGGTTTCGGGGAGCTTCGTTAACTTCACCCCCGAATCCAATAAGTGGTATCAGAGCCAATAGTTCAGCCTTGGGTTTGACGGAGTTGACAGTGCAGGATAGCATGTTGAGGTGGAGCTTATCCTTGGCCAGGGTAGACTCAAGTCTCGCCAAGATAGAGATTGTTGGAGATGTTGGCTCGAGTTGAGCATGCAAGATTATGAGCAACATCAAGTCAAGTATATAAAGGATTGGATATATCTCAATAAGTGAAAAGGCCTTTTGGGGGCAGTTGAGCCTCGTTCATAAAAAAAACCTTACACTCGGGTGAGGCGGATGTCTAAGTTGGGGACAATATTGTTGCTTGAGACATGTTCGTGAAGTGTGATTTTGGGGGGCTTCATGACTTCACCCGGGACCCAACAAGTGGTATCAAAGCCAATGGTTCGGCGTTGTGCTTGGCGGAGTTGAAAGTGCGGGATATCATGTTGAGGTGGAGCTTATCCTTAGCCAGGGTAGACTGAAGTCTCGCCAAGATGAAGATTGTTGGAAATGTTGGTTCGAGTTGAGCATGCAAGTTTAGTCCCAATGTAGTGAACAACATCAAGTCAAGTATATGAAGGATTGGATATATCTCAATAAGTGATGACACCTTTTGAGGGAAGTTGAGTAGTTGAGCTCCGTTCATAAAAAAACCTTACACCAGGGTGAGACGGGTGTTTAAGTTAGAGATAATATTGTTGTTTGAGACATGTCCGTTGAAGTGCAATCACGTGTGAAGGTGGTTTCGGGGGCTTCATGACTTCACCCCCGCACCCAACAAGGAAAACCTTCAATTTTTTTTATTATCAATCAATCACAAATCCTTTGAGTGAGAAACACTCAAAGAAGGCATGAAAGAGAGACGAGGTTACAATGGGCATGCCCAACACCCAGCCACCATAAATTGCATCAGGTGATCCTAATGCTAGGTCAATTAGATCACTACTCCTACTTGCAAATCCCCCACATAACTGGCGACAACCAGACACAAGATTTAATTTCTTATACGATTTGCACATTGATTTTTTTTTCTCTTCGAAGATGCGCCTGTTGCACTTTTTGCACACAACACCATGGTAGCTGTGAAAATATGCTCCAACAGTCATTTTCCTTGGCAGAGGGATCCAAAATTGAATTTATAGTTAGGCAAAAGAAGACTCTGTCTAGCTAGGTGGTAAATTTTTGAGAATACCACCATGAGCAATTGACCAAATCAGATTCCAGAGACTTTCCCCTTGGAACTAAGCTTGGGTACAACAATGCTTTTATTTTATTTTTTTGGTGAGAAGGATAATACGACTCCTTCCACCGGTACTACTATTGAGAAAACTAGCAATACTAATACTGACAATACAAGCAATACTACAGAGAAAAGTAATACTAGTAATAATGGCGGGAATACTAGTAAGCAGGATAGCGATGAAGGATGGCCTAGACGAACCATATTTGACACGTTATGCAATACAGTCGGATTATAATCAAGATTTAGTCATGGGATCCAACACGCAATGAAGTAAAGTGACGTTTGTTTCAACCAATAGTGCGTTTCAGTGGCGGACCTTGGATCTTAGTCGGAGGGGGGCGAAATGACAAATAATTATTAGTTGATGATAGTGGTTATCAAGGGTGGAGCCAAAATTTTTCCCTACCCGAGCTAGTAAATAAATAAATACAACAATAAAAAATACATTGCATATACCAAATTGAATCCATTGTAGTCCAAATTTAAACCAAAATAAGGTCACAATATTGATAACCTTAGCAAGGAGCAAATGAGCGTTATAACTAGAATATATATAACTAAAATTACAAAATAATTATGATAAATATCTAGTTGAAGCTAAAAATATCAGAAATTCTAAATGTCGAGGAAGTGGGCGAGGAAACCAGCGAGGAAAAGGAGGTGGCAGGGGGTGAACCATTCACCCCCCTCAGGATGTGTGCCCACTTTTTTGGAGCGCGTATCCCGAGGGGAGTGAATGGTTCACCCCCCGCCACCTCCTTTTCCTCGCTGGTTTCCTCGTCACGTAGAATCACTCTAAAAATATATGAAATTTGCAAACATAATAAGATTCTAATACAATTTCAGAGAAAAACTGGTTTATATGAGGTTCAAATCGAGTTGGCTAATGATATATATTTTCATTGAACTCTATAGTTATTCTTGTAGATATTTATATCAAATAATTTTTTTGGTGGAAGTTTTATATCATTTGTGAACAAACAATTCATTTTTTTAATGTTTGCAATTACATATAAAATTGCGTTGAAAACATAAAAAGTAGGGGCAGGTCGGCAGGTCACAACGACAAATAATAATTGTTAATAGCTATAAAAAATCCTACGCTCCAAGAGGACCGGAAATAAGTTTTTATTAAACTAAACAATTTTTTAATGTTTGCAATTACTAATAAAATTGCACTGAAAAAATAGGTGAGTAACAATGATGAAGAATAATAATTATCAATAAACAACAAAATGTATAGTTAATAGCAATAAAGAAATCTTGTGCTCAAAGAGTATGTGAACTTTGGTAATTTACTAAATGTGATAAACTTCCAACCATTAGACCAATGGAGATATATTCAAATAATTTTCTTAACAATTATCATATTGTATTATATATTATATAATTATTTTTAAGACTAAATACATCATCATCATCATCATCATTAAAAGCCCATTCCCGAGATTTTCGGGGTTGGTTACATGGATTTTGGTTCTCCAAGCAATGCGATATGCCCACATTTCCTCGCCTAATCCAAGCTCAATGATATCTTCATTCACCGTCTTCATCTTTTAAGACTAAATACATACTAAAAATATTTTAAAAGTTGATGGGGGCCTTCCCCACTTTTTTTTTGAATTGGAAGACGTTACTTTTATAAAGTGAAAATTCTATTGATGATTGGAGAGTCACTATATTACATGAAAAATTCTAGGGGTCGAGGGAGGGAACGAGGGAGGGAGCGAGGGATGGGGTGGTAGCCACTCATTCGCCTCGAGATAAGATCCATCACGTATCTCCAATCCGATGCGTTTATCTCGAGGCGGATGGGTGGCTCGCCCCTTTTCCCTCGCTCTGTAGCAAAGCTCATATTACATAATGTTAACCTTAAAACATTAAGGTCGCATCACTAGCATGTCCCAGTTAGCAAACAATTATCAAGAAACAATCCCTCTAGGAAAAGAAGATGGAACACCCAAACCCAAGGAGTACTAAGCACATCCATGATCACCACAAGAATCTTTGATGCTTTGTCGCAGAAAACCCGACTACTACATTCCTTCCACATGATCATAGAAATAGAAAAGGAAGAATTTTCTATAAACCATTTCCTTTTGACGAAAGATGAGCTGGCGACTTCCAAGTTCTAAGTAGCACATCTGTCGAAACGAAACAGGTACTATCAACCTCAACTCAAACATTCGAATGAAATGGATCCCCACATTATTGACCAATCCGCAATGAAGAAGAATGTGAACAACACTCTCCGATTCTATCTACTGCCTCCGAAAGACTGGCAAACTCATCCAATTCACCAACTGAAATGGTTGTCCTACCATGAAAATCTCACTGCATGGAAACGTTAGCTATACTCTAAAATCCTTCTTATATAAAGCAAAAAGTCTAGTTAAAACTAACATCTGCCACCCAAACATCCTCCCAAAACTTAACTGTGTCATCTCTACCTAGCACCACCTCATTCTTCAATACCTTGCATGAAGTCATTCTTATAATTTGAAATGGCTATCCAAGTGCTAGTACTATATGAGGCTGTCAGATGACTTGGGAGCAAATGCCTTCCAACTAAAATTTTTTTTTTCAAGAAAAAACAATCGACTATATTAAGGAAGAGGGGCGACAACAATGGAAAAAGAGCACATGCTAAACATACAATGGAAAAAGCATACATCAAGTATTCTTAGGGAGAACAATATGTTCCCAGTTAAACATACAAGAAGAAAATTGGATTACCTTGAACCTATCTTAATTACATCCCCATAACCATACCATAACTTTAATATCTATCCATAAATATCCTACTAATTTATGCACATTCTTGAAAATCCTATTGCTTCTCTCCCTCCAAATGGCTTACACTGCATGAATAATCATATCCCAACTTCTCAATCCCATTTACCAAAAGATGCATGGAGGGGGCTACTAGAAGCTTGCAAACTTTCAACCCAAACCAAGAAATAATTGGCCAAAGGGGTCTAAGGTGGAATTCAGAGAGAGGTCTGGATAACAAAATCAGACACCACAAGTCATGTGAGTTGCAAGTATTAACGGATTCCTCAGCCTGGTTAGGATGAGGAGACCTCTTTTAATGATATTGTCAATTGTTAGCGCCCTGCAATGCAACACAATCCAAAGAAATATTAATTGATTTCAGCTTGATCATACTTTGCATTTATGGCATTTTTCTATAAACATTCCCCTTCCAGTTCATATTTCAACATCAATGCCTTATTCATCAATGAGGCGAACATCCAATCTAGGTACCTACATCTTTCGGCATGCAAACCAACTCCTAATTCAAAGCGTGAAACACTTTATCCTCTTCCTTGGTCTCAACCCTACTATAAATAGGGGGATGGCAATGGGGCAGATTTTCATGAATATCCACCTCACCCATTCCGTTTGAGGTGGTTTTGGATATGTTTAAACGGATTTCGGAGCAGATATGGATATCCAAACAACATCTGTCAAACATTAGGGGCGAATACGGATTTAACTATATCTACCCCACGGATATCCATTTAAACAGACCATCGAGTTTCTGGGGATGATGATCCCTCACTAAACACTCACGCAACTACACAACATCATCCCCACCACTTGCCCAACCCATCTCATTCACTCTTCCTTTCTTCCGGACAAAACAAAACATATCCATCATGATATTGAGAGTTGACTTTGGCATGTCATATTTTGGATAAGAATGAATGGAAAGTAGCGACAATGGCTAATTGGTTTAAGTCTTAGATCCAGACGCACAAGAAGAAGACAAATCTGTCTCCAACTGCCACACAAGCACAAGCATCACCTTCAACTTGCCCGTTCCCACGCAAATTGCAGCCTCTTCCTGGAGGGAGGGGGGATTTGCCTTTTTATTTTTATTTTTTTTAAACAAGGCAATAAGGATATCCGCCAATTCATTCGGTGCATGGATGGTTTTAAAAAAATATATGATAAACGAATATGCGGGGCAAACTCAAGAATCCACCATCTCCCATGGAGAGGAAACTCCATCGTCATCCCTAACTTTTAAGAAATTTTTTTATCTTCTTCTTCACCCTTTTAGCAGCTGAGTCTGGCATTTGAAAGGACGAGTAATAAATAGGCACATTAGGCAACGCATTCCCAATGAGAACCAACCTGCTACCTTAGGAAATTAACTTTACTAACTTGGCTTTTCAAATAACAAGTATTTTGCAGTTTTTCCAATCATCTCGACAAGTGGATCCTGAATCCAAAGGGGCATACAAAAGCACCAATGCTTATCCCGCTAAGCTTCTTCACCAATACCGTAGACCACATAATGTTGGAAGAGATGAAAATCTGTTGGGGCAATCTGATAGAATAAAAAGAAACCCTTGTAAAAATTATTTCCTTTTTATGTCCGTCGCTCCCCATAGGCAGCTCTCTTTAATAGAATTTTGTTGTGTTTTGATGATTAAAAAAATCATAGAACTGACATTAACCATTGTCCAATGATTGCAATGTAACCTAACTATAATAAAGTAAGATAAAAAGGAATGGTAAAGATGTGGAATAATTACATTACAGGCTATGATGAAGCGAAGTAGCTTAAGCCATGTGACGACTGTTCTCTTCTTTCCGTTTTTTCGCAGCCTGATTTTTTCTAAAAAATTTCACGATTGAAAAGGGGAAATTTTTTTTTTTTCTTTTCAATTTAGGGTGTGTTTGGTTGCATGAAATCTTATGTTATGGGAATTCATGAGGAGACCACTACATTTTAGGCTAAATTGATATATCACTCCACATTTACCATTTGACCACCATTTAATTTTGTGATCAATGGTGGGAATGGAAGTCCCATGAACATGGGAATCCCACTCTTTGCCCCCCCAAAGGCATGTGATTTTCATGTTCATGGAATTTTTATTCCCACCATTGATCACAAAACCAAATGGTAAATGTAAAGTGATACATCAATTTAGCCTAAAATGTAAGAGTCCCCTCATGAATTTCCATGACATAGAATTTCATGCAACCAAACACACCCTTAAGGTAAAACTATAAGGCCATGAAAGACAAAGAGGTTTTGATTACAAGACTAAATCACGCCTAACTGATGCTAGCTTTGTGCTTCTTTACCAGCTGATAGAAAAGGAGTATTTTTTGGAACAGATTAATGCAATTTTTTTTGGAAAGTGGGCATCGACGCGTGCATGTGGTAATGGATGTGCCTATTGTAATTGATTAACTATTATTCATGTGGTGATTCTAAATGGCGAGGAAACCAGTGAGGAAACGGGTGAGGGAGGGGGTGTGACCCCCCCATCCCACTCAAGATGCGCGCCAGTGTGACTCTCGATCTTAAAACTTAACTTAGTTAAAATATAAGTGGTTGATGAGGTGTTTGAACTAAAATCTAAATAAAAACTAAGTAAACTAATTACAATTAAATGTGGAGATGCTTAGGGCTTTAGAGATCACCACCATGGGTTGATGGCTCTCTTAGGTTAGTCTCAAATTATATTATTCTAATCATAACTCATCCTTAAATAGGTTCTTACCTCACCTAAGAATGAAAAATTATAGAATGAAGCTTAAGTAATCAGACCAATCTGATAATCATTTCTAAGTATTATAAGCGTGATCTAAAAACATAAAAAGAATTCATACTTAAATGAAACACCTAGTATCTAACAAATCATGTATAACCTTATACTATGATCACACTTAAAACATTAAAGAGTGGGTTTGTAAAACTCATACTATGAAGGCATCTTTAGTCTATGACTTTTAGAAAGATGAAAGCAAGAAATGTATCCATGATTATGATAACAAAACTTCAATCAATTTCATTAAATATTGTCATCCAAGTACATAGATTATGCTAATCACAATGTTGGTCTAATTTACATGGAATAAAATACCTTGAGAATACCTAATTGAGGTCATCCTCCCATGAGGCTCACTCACACCCTAAGAGGGTGTTTAGCTACTCATGGTAAACTTTAGGTTTCTCATGGTGATAAACATAAAGAAAATGAAATTATAACTTAGAAGTGAAACTTCAAAGCTTTCAATCTCTAATTCTCAATTTTCTCTCATTCCCTAGTCTCCCCTATTATACTCCAAACATGGGGTATTTATAGGTGAAGAAGTATGAGACGGTGGAGTGGGAGGTGGAATAAAAAAACAAGCTAAAATATTATGGTGGAATAAAATAAGAAAAAGATAAGGGAATACGTTGGAGAATGGATGATGGAATAAAATAGTGAAAAGATAAAAGAATATGGTGAAATGAAACAAAGATAAAATAAGAAAAAGATAAGGGAATATGTTGGAGAATGAATGGTGGAGTGTGTAGAGATTTCTTTTGGCTATGAGGAAGTTGCCATGTGGATGTCCAAATCTTCAAATTAATTTTCTTTGTGATCCATAGATGATGATGCATTGTAGGTTTGACTTCTTGGACCTTGGGCTTTAAAATCTTTGGTAATGCATGCGTTATCTTCAAATGGGTTTTGTTGTTGAACTTAGCCTTATTGTGTCATTTTGTGCATGTTTGATGATTAATACTTAAATTCTTGCATTAAACACAAAATACATGTAATTAAAGTATTTTATTAGCTAATAGAACAAAACAAATGATGCAATCGATTTTCATTCCCTGCTTTGACCTTGACCTGCAAACCTGGTGACCTACACAAGGAACGCACGTGAGTCGCAGACCACCGACATGGTGGCTTATGTCACTCCGATGCTAAAGTCAAACATGGATCTAAGGAAGCCGAAATATTGTGAATAGAAAATTTGTAGTGTATCTTAGCTTACCAACCTCATGTCTTATTTATAGTGCTGAAGTTCTGGTTCAACCAATTGGTCAGACATCCACTCTCCTTGTCAGAGGTTGCGGGTTCGAGACTCACCAGTTAGGATTTTGTGAGTTTTCGCCCAATTATTAAGAGCACATGTGCTCCACCGTTGATAAGCCTTCGGGTATTAAATGCAGCTGCTTAGATGGACTAGACCGAAGTGAAGCGAAAACAAGTATTCATACAAGGTGGAGGCGATGGACCGGAGCGAAAGCAGGTCTCTATGCGAGATGGAGGCAACGGGGATATTAAGTTGCAACAATATTGTAGCATTCATGCCTGGTTTTGTTAACCATATAGGGTCAGTCATGTAGCATTCGAACATGAATTAATAAATAAATAAAAAGGGTCAACGACCCAAATTTTTTTTTTAAAAGTCCTGGTTCAACCTAGCCATCGATAACGTAGTTTAGGGAAAAAGATCTTCGTGGAAATCCTTCAGTAATTAGAAGTTGTGTTGTGAATAGGAGTTTCCCTATACGTGGGAGATAGTTCACAATCCGAGAGTAGTCCATAGATAGAAGTCTCCATGTGTGACATATACTATGGAATTTGCTTCCTAGTAGGAAACAAAGTGCTGCCTTGCCTGTCCGAAGTTGATCCTTGAGAAACTTTCCTTAGCAGAGCTTACGGGTATTGAAGATAACTGTGAGATGCATGGGCTTAGCAGGTTGTAGTGGTTTCGGGTCCGTCTAGTGAACTGCATTGTGCAGGCTTGGAACTGCTTGGGCCGGATCACTGTCGAGTGGATGCTTGGGCCTACTTTTTCTTGAGAATCATGATTCGTGTAGTGTTGGAAATAGACTATTTCAGTGTATCATCATCTACTCCCTCCCCCCCCCCCCCGCGAGTTAGTGGGGCATCTAGTTGATCCATTTAATTTCTGAAAAGTAACTGTACCATCATGATGATTGAACCCGAGCATTGTCTCGAGCAGCGTATAAAATTTATGAATATGCGTCTGCTCAAGGAGAAGTACAGTTTATATTATCTGTAAATAACCATCGCTTCGGAGAGGATCTCTCATGTTACTTTCTGCGTTGTTCTCTCGTGCGATTGTGCTTCTATAGAGCTCGATTTTCACTTTCCATCAATAGCAGATAATGTTGAACTTACTTCCAAGCAGTTGTTGTCTTTTACCTGCCTCAAGCTTTTAAAAAATAGCATGGATGATGAAACTGAGTTAATCAGGATTCGAAGCCTATTTCATATTCCAGGGGATCTGGAAATCATCCCTGCGCTCGTGAATAGGGCTCTGTCTTCACCCCCTCCGGGATACACAGGGTTGCACCCGGGCATGTTTGAATCTGGGCTCTAGTTCCCAGTGCCAGACAATGTTTGAAATTTTTCTCTCTTTTTGCATGCCTCTCGCTCAATTGGTTCCGAGCGGGTTCAAGATTTTATTGTGATTCTCCTTCGAGCGCATGATGCCGACCTTCTAACCTCGTTGATAGTTCATCATCTAACCACCGCTTGGTTGGATTCTAGGGGCCTTTATATACTGAATAACCCCGCTAGCTTGCATTTAGTAGTGGACGATGTTGAACCATGGACGAAGTATTGGTTTCTGGCTTCAGTGAATTCCTCATACTTCAGGCTCGGAGGTTGTTGAGTCCACCGATACTTTCACTTTGACCTCAGTAAGTTTCTTTGTTGCTATCTCGTCTTTTCATTTCTGGATTGAATGCTGATTTGATATGTTCTTTATTTTTTTAAGGGAAGTTCGCGACTCTGATTCTCACCGAGGAAGAAAAACGGGTAGAAAGGGAGTCCATCAAACTCCCATTGATGTCCGTTGGGGAAGTCATAATGTCGGGTAATGTCGTACGGAGCAAATTGCTACAATGCTCCCATGATGTTCTTGCCGCGCCAGGTTCACTGGTCGAAGAGGTCGTCGGCCATCGTTCGAGGAAAATGAGCTTAGCCATGCCTAGTCTGACTAGGTGGGCGGAATTGGAGGTGTGCGTACCTCCTGTTGTTGTTCTAAAATGGAGGCAACTCTCTATCCGCGCGGTTTCTTCTTCCAAGCCTTTGTCCTTGCTAGAAAACGTGGCAGTTGTTGTGAAGCGTAGATTACCTTCTTCGGCCCAAGAGGCCATTTCAGAGGATCGTCGACCCTTGTTTGATTTCAAGACAGACAATGATCGCTGAACTTGCCAGGTAAGCTCAGTCAGTTCGCTACTTATGACGACGACTTTTGGTGCCCAAAGTCCAATCCGCATCGCGCCGATGATGATGGCTGAGCAAGTGGGATTCTAATTAGCGTTGGTTTGCTGATGACGATGATTCGCCAAGGGATCATTGATTTCAATGCAGACAATGATCGCCGAACTTGCCAGGTAAGCTCATTCAATTCGCGACTGATGACGACGACTTCTGGTGCCCAAAACCTAATCCGCTTCGCACGGATGACGATGGATGAGAAAGTAGGAGTCTAGTCAGTGCTAGTGTGCTGATGATGACGATTCGTCAAGGGATCATTGCTCTCAATGAAGACAATGATCGTCGAACTTGCCAAGTAAGTTTCGTCAGTTTACGACTGATGATGACGACTTTTGGTGCTCAAAGCCTAATCCGGTTCGTGTAGATGACGATGACTAAGAAAGTGGGAGTCTAGTCAGCGCCAGTCCACTGATGACGATGATTCTCTAAGGGATCATTGCTCTCAATGTAGAAAATGATCGCCGAACTTGCCAGGTAAGCTCAGTCAGCTCACGACTGATGGCGATGACTTCTGGTGCCCAAAGCCTAATCCGCTTCGTGCAGATGACGATGGTTGAGGAAGTGGGAGTCTAGTCAGTGCTGGTTCGTTGATGACGATGATTCGCCAGGGGTCATTGCTTTCAATGCAGACAATGATGTCCGAGCTTGCCAGGTAAGCTCAGTCACTTCGCGACTGATGACGACGTCTTCTGGTGCCCAAAGCCTAATCCGCTTCGCGCGGATGACGATGGCTAAGGAAGTGGGAGTCTAGTAAGCGTTGGTCGCTGATGGCGACGATTCGCCAAGGGATCATTGTTCTCAATGCAGACAATGATCTTAAAATTTGCCAAGTAATCTTAGTTAGTTCGGGACTAATGATGACGAATTCTGGTGCCCAAAGCCTAATCCGCTTCACATGGATGTCGATGGCTGAGGAAATGAGAGTCTAGTCAGCGTTGGTTCACTGATGTTGACGATTTGCCAAGAGATCATTGCTTTCAACGTAGAAAATGATCGCCGAACTTGCAAGGAAGCTCAGTCAGTTTGCGATCGATGACGACGACTTCTAGTGCCCAAAACCTAATCAACTCCGTGCGGGTCACGATGGCTAAGGAAGTGGGAGTCTAGTCAGCGTTGGTCGGCTGATGAAAAAAACTCGCAAAGGGATCATTGCTCTCAATACAGACAACGATCGCTGAACCTGCTAGGTAAGCTTAGTCAATTCACAACTGGCGACGACAACTTTCGGTACACGAGACCTAATCCACTCAGTGCAGATCACAAAGGCCGAAGGAATAAGAGCAAAAGTCAGTGCTAGTCCGCTAACATTTAGTAAGACGGTATAGACAATGACTGAGGGAGCCTGGTCAACCCCTGACTTGCAACGATTTCTACTGGTTAAACCCTAATCTGTCACAGGAACGAAGCAAAACAACAATGTATTTTGACTGACGAAAACATGCATCCCACCTAGCAGTGCAAACTCTACGGTCTACAAAACAACTAAAGTGAACACGACAATATGAACAAAAACAACACTTTCATTTAAAAAAACATGTCTATATATTATCTATCTAAGAAAGGACATTACAATCATTCTAAGGAGAGACATCCTCCTCATTAGTAAGCCTCGCGGTACCAGATCGCTCCCCTCAATTGATCGGTGTGAAAGTAGCCCTCCTGTAGTGAGTGAAGTCATGGTCAGTACCAGGATGCTCTTCCCTAATCAGCTCCAGAAGCTCCAGTCTACCACGAACGACCTAGGATGAGATTAACGGCCTCCTGCCTGACGCGTTGAAGTCCACTGCGCCCAACAAGGCTTCATAGTGCGAGTGCTCCTCCGCCAGCAACCGCTCCGCCTCTAGAGCGTGGCAAAGCCCCTCATCAACTTTAGCTTCCAGCTGCTGCCTTTCGATGACCCATTTTGCCTCCGCTCGCTTCCTTTAAGCCTGCATGCCCTCACGGTTAGCGACAGTGCCAAAATTTTGCAATCGACCCTCCAGGAGCCCACCCAATAAAGAGCGTCAGAATATGACATCCGCAAATTTGCGAAGGCCTTTTCCAAAACAAGAACCATTCTACAGGCTTCGGGGTGCAACGAAACAGGACCGTATGACTCCAGGACATGAGTAGCCGTTCCGAGACCGTGATGATGTGAAACCTCAACACGCGGTTCAACTTCCTCCCCCGCAAACTCAGCAAGGGGAGTCAGAGCATTTTGAGAAAGGTCGCGGCAACCCAAGGGTGTCGCTTGTGCAAACCGCGACATATTAGAGGGAGAAGCCGCTTTGACAAAAGTTTGCCTCTTCTTTAGGACAACAATTGGAGGTACATTCACTTCCAATTTAGTAAGCCTGGAGGAATTGGGAAAGACCTGACTTCTCTTTCTTGTACGACGAGCAACCACTCACTCAGCAGGTGAACCTGACATGGGTTGAACACCATAAGAACACCGCAGCAGACCGTAGCGTGAAACATTGCCTAGCAGTATGACCTCTTCAACTATTTGCTTCTCTTCCTCATTGAAAGACTGAATAGCGAACCTCCCTGAAACAAAGAAATAACATCAGAACCAGTATCACAAAAGGAACATATAGAAATATGCACACACCGATGACCAAGAGACTCACAAAGATCAAATTGGAAGTATTGAGACACTCTACGACTCCCAAGCTTGAAGTAACCAGAATCCGCTGAAGCAAATAACCATTGCTTCTCCCAAGATTGGGCATTGTTTGCCACTAGCTGCAGACAAGAAGAACACTTCAACACACAAATACCCCTGAAATCCAATCGAGCCTCGGTCAGATGATGGATCATCGACGAGGTCAAACGGAGGCCATCGTCATGAACCCTCAAGAGAATTGTGAGCAATATCTTGAACTCGCTCGGCACCATTTGAGTGGGAGGCATTCAAAAATGAGTAAATAAGCGCCAGACATCATCTGGCACAAGAAGTCGGAGCCCAGGCTCGAACATGACACGGTGCAAGCCTATAAACCCATGAGGAGGCACAGTCGACCTAAAACTCTGAACGTGGGAACAATTTGCAAATCTCTGAATTTGGTACCAACTACGAAGCCTGACCAACTCATTTTCGTCGACCAAACTACTTCGAAGAATTTTATAAAAGTAAGGGATAACGGATCCTTGGAAGAAAGTTTAATGTTGCCAGCCAGTAGAAGATAACGCAAATAACAATGGGGAAGTCCTCCTCAAGACAATGAATATCTATAAGGAAGGCAAACCACACTTTCCTTCCTTGAGCAGTCGCGTACCTATTAATGTTATGCATCACTCAAGATGAACGCTTCAAGTCCAATCATCGTGACAGTACAATTGTCTTTTCAAAGAGTCAGTGGACTAGCTTAACGCCCCACTCACTCGAGGGGAATAGCTGATGATACATAAAAACGGTCACACCTCTAGGCCATACACGTGTCATGGTGATCTCAAGGAATAACAAGCCCCAGCAACAACCCGACACTGAACAGGCCCAAGCGGTTCTAAGCCCGCTCAATTCAATCCGCCAGGTGGACCCGAACTCTCACAGCACGCTAGGCCCACATGTCTCACAACTATTCTCAATACCCGTAAGTCCTACTAAGGCAAGTATCTCAATACCCGTAAGTCCTACTACAGCTACTCTCTCCTTCAAATTAGGAAGAAAATGTCAGAGTACATTCCACATGGGGAATATTCCTTATATGGATTGCTCTTGCATTGGAAACTATCTCCTGCGTATCTAGGAGCACAAGGCTAATAAAGAACTTTTCTCCTACAACACGACTCTCAATTAGAGAAGGATCTCCACGAAGATCTCCTTCTTAAACTACGTCTACGATGGCCTAGTAGAACCAGGACTCCTTGCACTATAAATATGACATGAGGTTGGTAAGCTAAGGTATGCTACAAATTCTCTGTTACAACATTACACCTTCCTCATTTCCCTGTCTGACTTTAGCATCGGAGTGTCATCGACCACCACAACCGTGGTATGTGGCTCACGTGTGTTAGTTGTGCAGGTCAGTAGGAATCATGTCAAAGCAGGGAGCGAAAAATGACTGCATCACATATTACACTTTTCATGTCGAAAATTTGAATCGTCAATGGGATATGGATAACTCCTACTATCTTGTTCAATTCACAAATTTTGTAGACCTTCTGAAGGTGTTATTCTCTGGACCCTGGGTCTTATTTGGTTGGTTGGTGGTTACCAAACTCTGGCAAGAAGATTATCAGAATATTGATTTCTCGGACGTTTAGTGTTGGATTCGTTTCCACGAATTTTCAGTTAACAAAATTTCAACCCTTGTTCTGCAAAGTCTGGCGTCCAACATTATTGATTGTGGATGCAAATTTCCACCGGATCACGCGGAGCAATTTGCATAAGATAGAGATAATTCTTGACATCAATGTAGTGCTTGCCACGGGGACTCTGATGCCAAAGTTAGAGCAATGCCTTTAGGAAAGTATTTATTTTTTGGTATTTGAAGAGATAATTGTGAATCAAGAAAAAGTCACCGCCAGGTGGCTTTGTGTTTGGCTATTTATAGAGGCAGAGCGTGTAAATTGCTGATAGATGAGTGAGACACGTGGCAGATGAGTGAGTCATCTGCTTACAGGTAGTTGTAACTTCTCTTAGGTAGTTGTAACTTCCACAGATAGTTGTAACGTCCCGGTAGTGGTTGTAACTTTCTGTTTGGAGACATCTGTCCTACAAGAGTATTTTGCTGAGTTGCATTGGGCTCAGACTTGGGCTGTATTGGGAACAAACTTGGGCTTTATCTATTTGTAAATTTCGTGGGTAATTTTCAGGCTTCTCGGGAACAACTAAAATCTTTGGGCTTCCTTATCCTGTTGAGTTAAGAATTATTTTTTGCTCCGACAAATGCCCCTCATCTCCTTTGTTTATGAGCTGATTGTTTTTCTTTTCCTTCTTACTTAAAAGCAGATGAGGTGTATTTTCACTGAGAAGCCCCGCCAAAAATAGAAGTAGATTGCCCCTGATCTTGCTGACTTATCAGTATCTATTAATACAAGTCAAGTATCTGCATACAGAGGTTTTTGCTGTTGTTGAAACGTTGTCTGCTGAAGACAAAATGATATGCATGAAGAGGCTTTTGCTGCGAATCAGGTGGTCTACCGGATGAGTCATACAATCATTTCATGGGCTCTTGGAATTTGTCCAAGTAGAGGATCATCCTTGGGTGAATAAAACAAGTCATGCTTTGACATTATGGTGATTTGATGACACATCCACATATAAATGCCACATATCTTTGGGTTGACCTGCCATTGTTTTAGCATGAGTTGAGGAGTCTTAATTTATTGAAGAACGCAACACTGATCTACTGACTGAATTTATTTCCCCATTTGAGGAGGGAGCGAATTCTACTGTGAAATTTGCTAAGGCTTGAGCCTTTAAAGTTGTCATCGGCCTGTAGATTTTGTTGAAAAACGCGACACTGATCTGTTTGCTGACATTCTTTCCCCGATTGAGGAGGGAATGAATTCTGCTAAAGCTTGAGCCTTTAAAGTTATCCTCAACTAATAGATCAAGTCATATTGGCTCAATTCTATCGTCTATTTCATGAGTTTTTGACAAGCATCATGGAGGAAGTTGTGGCCCTAACTCTTCGCTGATGAGAACTGAGCTAATTGCTACATTTGAAACTGCCAAGTAGATGTACAAGTCCTCTGTCACGCCCCAATTTTCGAAGAAAACGAAAATCCCAAAATCCACGTAGGATTATCCGTTTCCCCCAAAACTCGGGACGTGAGAATTCAATAGCACATAAACAAATAGTAGCATGAACTAAACATCTGAAACAAATAAAAATCTAACCCGGTGAGACTCTGACGTTGCTAACTCACTAGCGAAACTTCACTACGCAGCTCAAAATCTTTAAACCTGAAAGGCTAATCGGCTACATTCTAAAAGGAATGTACCCAAGAAGCAAAAGCTCACTCGGGTCAGCAATAAAGCTGGTGTGAGAAATCTTCAACCCAAAATCAATAAATCCGCGCATGACAACATCAAAATAAACAAAACAATAAACAACCACACCAGGTAGTTCCTCCATGAGGCAAAGGTGTTATCATCCTAATAAATAAATATGCATTATTTATTACTAATAAATAAAGTTTATGAATTATCAATCCTCATAAATGCAACAACTATACAATTCATAATCATATTAGACTATTATTGAAGTATTAACAAAACCCATTTTCTACCTTTAGGAAGACAAGTAGTTCTCATTCAATGGTCGAATGAGCATTTAGTTTCTTCCTTTAAGGTAATCACGCACATACACAAAAAGAAATCTCGCTTCTTTTCCACAATCGCACTCTCCTCCTGTGCCGAACACACCTCACCCAAGTGTGCATCCCTTGCCTTCGAAACCACTCGAAGCGTACATGTTCCAAGTGAGGTGCCACCTCGAGGAACATGTCATCTCATTCGAAATTCGATCCATGGCGAACATTCTTCCTAAATCTACACGTACAACCGAACACACATGGAATGGTGCACCGATATGCAAGCAAGTCTGCATACCCATAATCATATCACACGTATACAAGCAAGTCTGTATACAAACAATTTCTTTTCTTTTCACATTTTTTTTCTTCGGAGTTGTGGAAAAGAATACAAAAAAATAAACTAAAACTCAAAACTCTTTTATGGTGACTCTTTGTCAACCATAAATAAATCAACCACTGTATCCACCATTCTCTTGGGACACATTGCCAATTCACACATCTCATCTTTTTGCATCATATGAAAAACAATATGCACACCAATTCGCATAACAATACAAATACTCAAACTAAAACAAGTGCTCAGTTATATACCAGCCAATATCTATTACTAGAAAATTTTCTTCTATTTTATGTTATGCAATTGGAGTCAATCTCGCCAGCTATGTAAATAAGTCCAAAGAAATTCTCCAAAGATAATATCTTCCAGGTCATGATCAAAAGAGCATATGACAATGAGATACATTAGGAACTAAGCAAAATTGACTCATTTCATTCTTGTAAAACTTCCCAAAATCCATCTTCTATTTCATTAAGGAATTTCATCTAACAAATGAGCATTGTATCTATAACCTTTGACAATCAATGAGAAAATATTTCTAATAGTGGCACAACAGTTTGACAACCAACTTTAATAAATCATATGGACACATATGATGAATTTCAATTTTAACCCGATGGGATTTGACAAATCCAAAAATGCACATACACCTACTACCTAAATGTGGTAACATCTGATCTAACCTATGAGATACAATTTGTCCAAATTTTCTTCATGATGACACTCAGGGGTTCCTTAGTCTTACACAAACCCTACCCAATCACATGCTTTTCTAATGATGATGATGACCTAGAAAACCCCGAATGCCTTGACAATAGCCTAAAATCAATGTGAACTACAATATGTATCCATTCATTCATTCAAATCAATTAATCAAAGTAATCGAACCATTTAATCTACCAAATTAAGGGCAAAATCAGGAAGAAAAAAAATTGGGGTTTAATCAAAGTAGATTAAACACACAACACATAACTATCAAAACCATCACATAAACAAACTAAAAGGGGTAAAAGAGAACTCACCGGAGAGATCGCAAACCGTAAAAGATTTCGCTGCCACAACCAAACAGAACCCTCCCTTTTCTTCCCCTATTCTTTTTCAACTCGTCCTTCTTGTTAGCTCTAACAGCACTTCCATCTTCTTTCCTCTTTCTTCCTCAGAGCTCACAATAGACTAACAAACTTCTTATATCGCCTATTTCTCGCTCGCAGAAAGATTTCACAAACCTCGTCATCTCACCATCGACTCACCATTTCGAGCCGCAATAAAAATATCAAAATTCAACCTAAAATCGAACCCAATAATTGGCAAATAAACAATAACTTGCCTAATAAATAGAAACCTCAGCCAACATGCTGATAGTTATAAATGCAAAACTTGGTCTTTGCTGAAGAGGATAAGGTTCACCTAGAGTTCCTTTACTTCCAACAAATAGAGAACTCCAAATCTCAACAACTCAAACAAAAAGAAGATCTCCCAGCTCATCACTTATTTTGAGAATATCTGATGACTACTCAAGCTTGCACCATCAGGTTGAAAACTAAAATACAAGTTCTATGGATCTAATTTAATCCCACTACATAAGATAACAATGTGCAGTAGAATTGATCGCAACAAAACTGATCGCAGTCACCACCACGCAATACTGATCGTTCTCCCCGTAAAAATATTGATCGCTCTCCCCGTAACAACACTTATCCTTTTCCTGATCGTAATACTGATCGTTCTCCCCGCAACAATACTGATCTCCAACCTTGTTCTACTCAACCTTGCCTTTCCACTTCCTTTATTGAAGCAAACTTCACACCCAACTCTCCCATAACACCATATCTTGCCATTTAACCCCCAAGAAGCATACCCAATCCTAGTCTACCACATTCTAAGTCCCATTGGACCCTCTTCATATCATCGAATCATTAGCCCTTGACAACACCAGCACCATAGATGGCACCAAGACATTATCTTGTAACACATTGCTCTGGTCAAGTGTCAATGAAACTGAAAGCTTCCTTGACAACAGGGTTGCTGTTTACACTCCGAGTTATCCATGGGAAGTTAGCATTCACAAATAAACTCAATTGGTCAAAATTCAAGAAACAATGAATCAAAGAAAGAAAAAAAACCAGAAACACTGAATTCCAGTAAATAGAAACTCAGGAAGAGAAGATAAAAAGAAAACTCACTGTTAGAAGGACAGTCTACTCCTCTTCGATCACAATCGACTCAACCTTAGGAATAACCTGCCCCGAAGTATGACCCGCTTCCTCAACAGAAAACCCAAATGTCCTCAACTGTAGTTCCTTGATTTGTGACTTCACCGCATCATCAATTCCAACCCACTGTTGAATCAGCTGTTCCTTCATCGCAACATCTTTCGCATCCAATGAATTCTTCAATATAATACCAGCCAATCTACGTGACTCCAATGGCTTCTCATCATTTGAAAGCTCAACAGACAATGAGAACAGAAAAAACAGGCAGATTCTGCTCTTGAAACTGTTGAATATGCGCCTATGCTGCCACTCAGATCTAACCGTCTCTCCTTGTCACACCGATCTCGACCTCCGACCAACCCTCACCAACATTCAGCAAAGAGAGGGACGTGAGAGGAAGAAAAATTGAGCAGTTTGGGGCGGTGGGATCGAGCTTGTCGCCAAGGAGAAGAATTCGTGAAGAAGGGGAGAAAGGAGAAGGAAGGAGAAAAGAATAAAGGAGAAAGAGGTCTATTCTCTTTATAAGGTGGGTGGCTATTCGCCCCCATCGAACTTCCGAATGCACCATCCCTCTTTCACAAAAATAAAACCCTAATCAATATCAAACCCAATGAAGACCTAGCTCAAGTCCAAAATATAAAAAATCAGTCCAAGCCCAAAAGAACAATAACACCAATTTATAAACTACCCCCACATTTTTTTATTCTATTAAGTAATGGCAAACAAAAATCTTTTTCCCAATAAATGAGATTACAATATACGCCACAATTATTAAATAAGAAATTTTTTATATTTATTCAATTAGGCGGGTATTACATCCTCTCCTCGATTTGTTTGATGATGAACTCAAGAATCGATCAAAAGTTGTTGTTCTACTAGTGGGACTTTGAATTTCTTTTGGAATTGATGATGACTTCATGTCAAGTAGTGGTCTTCTTTGCTTTTATGAACCCCAAACTTTGTGTGTGTTTGTTGGTCTGTTGACTTAGAAATATTTGCTTTAAGGGTGCAAAAGCTTGATTGACCACTTTTATGAGTTTCCAATATGCTTAAATTGGTATTCATAAATTGAGGAAATCTATCATGGATTCAAATATAATTTATCTAGGAAATTACATGGAATTATTGTGTGATCTGCTGATCACTTGACAAAACATAAAGAAATTTAGTCTTGTGTAAGATGCTTCTATGCTCAGTGATTGATTAATTGAATTACCCACTCACGGAGAGTGGCATCCTTTACTGAGACATTTGGCTTATGTGGTCTGCTAACCACTTGACTAAACTTAAATGGATTTAAGTAGTTCTGAGTAAGATGCTTTTATGCAGTGAATTACCCACTCAATGAGAGTGCCATCCTTTACTGAGGTGTGATCCTATACTGAGGCATTTGGCTTGTGTGGTGTGTTGACCACTTGAATAAACTTAAACGGACATAAGTAGTCCTGAGTAATATGCTTTTATGCATTGAATTACCCCCTCACTGAGAATGCCATCTTGTACTGAGATGTACATAAATGTTTGTATTTTTGAATGTCTTTTGCTGAAGGATATGTAGAACGAATTCTCTTATTTCACTATTTCGACTGAAGAAGGTGTGTTATCTGTTGAAAAACAAAATAACATATCCTCTACTAAGGTGTATGTAAATATTTGTTCAGATTTTTTTGCAGAATCTCCTTTCATTGGTGGCAATCTTTTCAGCCAAAGTTGGTTCTTCTAGTGGAGAATTTGATTGATTGAAACGAAGAACTTTGTGTCTCTTGTTGAAGGGATAAAATACAATAAAAAGATAAAATACAATAATTTTTTTTTTCTCATATGTACATTGCATCTTTTTTTTCTTCTAAAAAGTTAAAAATAAAAAAGCTAGGACATCTCAGCCTGTATCCACTTTGTGAAATGATCGGTTGCCACAATCATCATATTCTTCTGCGTTTGAGAATTTGATTGATCGAAATGGCGGACTCTGTGTATGTTCTGCTGGCTGAGGAGTCTTTTGTTGAGGAGCGTGTTCTACGCTTGTCACCCTTGTTTTTTTATCCTCTTTCTGATATGCATTTGTTTGTGCAGGTTGACTATTTTTCTCAAGTATATCTAGTGCCTTAGCACTATTTTTCATCCCACAATGCATAATTCTGCTATGGCGAAGATTTCGGCAAGATTGCCTGGTTTCATGGTCAATTTTCCATACAATAGGTGATTTGCGGGCAGACCCATCTTGAAAGTTGAGGATGCAATTTGGTCATCACACCCATTTATGCTCGCCCTTTTTGTCTTAAATCTTTTGATGAAGTCTCGAAGAGATTCATTTGACTTTTTCTTCATGTTGAAGAGGTGGTCAACATGTTTTTAATGGTTTATAGGATGAATACTCCTTCGTGAAAACAAGGGAAATCACCCCAAAGTTGTTGATCGACCAAGGGGTCAAAGTTTGGAACCAATCTTGGGCCACTCCTTATAAAATCATAGCAAATTTTTTGCACATAAGTGAGTTATCATTTTTGTTCAAAGTCATGTCACTTTGGAAATGCTTCAAGTGTTTCTTAGGTTCATAATCTTCTTTGAAATGAATAAAAGTTGGTATGGTAAACTTTGCTAGTGAAGGATCCCTTTCAATGTCATTTGTAAAAGGTGAAGTGTTTACTAAGGTTACCTCTTTGCGTAGAACATCATCTAGATTTCCCATGGCTTGCGAGTTCCTCAACTGCTCATTGATAATTTGTGATACATCATCAGCTTTCAAGGGCCTGGGTGCATCATGTTGATCGACTGCATGGTAGGGCAGTGTACACCGCTCAATGACAAGTTAATATAATGATCCAGATTTGATCTTCGACGTTGTTCACATCCTTCAAAGTTTTGTCTTCTGCACCGAGCACTCATTTTTGGCATCACTTGTTACCCCAACCTTGAGTGTACAGTTGCTTGGAGCTCAACCTTGAGAAGAATCATGTTTGAGGCCCAAGCCTAGGGTGCACATTTGCTCATGGCCCTAATCTTGAATGAATGCTTCCAGATAGATTATTTCTTCTCAGTGATGACTGCTTTTGCTCCCATGCACATGGTCTACTGGCAGATGATGACGTGTCTTCTGCCTTGGCTGTATACTTACTAATTGCTCTACCACCCGAGTTTAGTCCAATATTTTAGTCAAATTGGTGATCCGACTTGCGAGATTTTCTTGTTGTTTCATCTCCATTGGGTTCAAGTATTGGCCAGAATGTTGCACTTGATGGTCTGCTGGCAGTGACAGATCTACTACCAGTGGTTGTCTGGTTGGTGGCGGCTTAATCTGTAGTAGTGGTGGTGGCCCTATACGAGCAGATGATTGTGCAACATTATTTTTGTTAGGTTGTTTTCGAGATCCCACCATTGTGTTGAAAAAGAACTTCGAAAATAAAATAAAAATTGTTTAAGAAAATTTGAAGTGAATGAATTTATTATTATTATTATTATTATTATTATTATTATTATTATTATTATTATTATTATTATTATTATTATTATTATTATTATTTTATCAAAGGAAGAGAGCTTGCAATGAGTTTGATTCAAGCTCTCATTGAAAGCACCAATTTGTGGATGCAAATTTCCACCGGATCACGTGTTGATCATAAGGAGCAATTTGCATAAGATAGAGATTAATTCTTGACACCGGTGTGGTGCCTGCCACGAGAATTCCGATATCAAAGTTAGAGCAATGCATTTAGGAAATGATGTATTTCTCAGTATTTGAAGAGAGGATTGTGAATCAAGAAAGAGTTACCTCCAGATGACTTTGTGTATGGCTAGTTATAGAGGCAGGACGAGTAAACTATTGGCAGATGAGTGAGACAAGTGGAAGATTAGTGAGACGCATGGCAAATAAGTGAGTCATCTACTTACAGGTGGTTGTAACTTCTCTTAGATAGTTGTAACTTCTGTAGATAGTTGTAACTTTCCATTGGTGGTTGTAACTTTTTGTTAGGAGACACCTCTCTTGCAAGCTTGTGTGCTCAACTGAGCATGGTGGTCAGCGTCGAAAAACTCCACTCCTCTGTTGAGAAAAAAATGTTCTGCTGAGTTGTATTGGACCCAGACTTGGGCTGCATTAGGCCCAAGCTTGGGTTTTCTCTATTTGTAACTTTCGTGGGTAACTTTCGGGTTTCTTGGGAACATCCCAAATCTTTGGGCTTCCTTATCCTGTTGGGCTAAGAATTATATTTGGCTCCCACAGTGAGCTAATGGAAATCGACAATCAATTTCTTGAAGATTTTCGAGTTCCTTATATTCAGTTCAAGGTTTGGTTGAACATTACAAAAAAACACTGTCATACTCAATGGTGACCAACTTTTGGATTAATGATGGAAGGCAATATTAGGTCGAGTTTTGTTATGAAGACCCCCTACCTTTTGTTTCTGTTGTGGCTTGGTCAGCCATGTTGTTTGGTAAAAGCTTCCCTTTGTTCTTGGAGACGACTCGTCATCTCGAACCTGGCCGTCCGACCGTCCTCCATAGCTCTTCCTTTTTCTTGAAGTTCGTGTATCCGCACACGATCGGAGAAACTCTTAAGGATTGAGTCACCAGCGAAACCTCTACGTCTTTTTTTCCATTCATAGCCTCTACTCCATAAGAGAACTGTTGGTGGTGTTGTCGGTTGGCGATCACCTTCTTTAACTAGTGAAACCAGTGTTCAGACTGGCCATGTTCCAACGGTGGATCAACACATGAGGGAAACGAACCAACTCGACTCTCAATACACTCACAAAGTCAAAATAGGGGAGTTAATAACCCCTCTTTTCACCTCATTCCTCACTCATAAGACTTTTTTCTCACGCTTCACCCTTTCTCATTATACATACTTCAGTTCTTTTTAACCCTCGCTGTCCCATCACTCACAATGGACCCCCCCCCAATTTACACTTTGGCTACAACATGCTCTCTACCCACCTCACTTCTAACAATTGGATGAAATTCCTAATGCTTCCATTGACATATCAAGTATGCCAACACCCGTCGAGCCTTCTTTCCCATTATCACTTGCTGAGCAACGTTTTATACTGCAAGTTTAACAGACTCCCACTCATTCCACTGTAGAGGGCACTCATGTCTCTTCCACCAACACTAGCATCACAGGTTCGAAGTCTTTGGAATTGAGTTCTACTGTTAAAGCTATCACTCATGCTCCCTTGACCAGTAACAGTTCAACATTTATTAGGCTTTCTAGTGCTCGTCTCCACAAACCAACAGTCAAGGCCAACAATATTGCTAGGGCCCGACGTGAGATGGCTCTTCAATTGACCAAACAGACTGATGTCCCTTCTGATTCAGTTAGCAGAAAAAATTGTCTCTAAGTAATTCAGGCAGTATTCAATCAACTTCAAATATGCCATCGAAAGAGTCTCATGCCAAGGCTAGTGTGTGTATTTCTTCATCCTCTGTCATTGTTTCCTCAGCTCTCAGAACTGGCTCTCTTTCATACAGTCCCTACTACTACAATTTATGTTCATGCTATTGGTTCTGATGTGTACACTGTTCTTCCTACTACAACTTCAACTTCATCACTATAGGTGCAGGGGACCACCTCTGAAGGGTTGCCCCCTTCACCATGATACTCTCATGGAATGCTAGAGGCGTGGGGTTTCCCGAAGCATTCCGCAACCTAAAGACCCTATCCCGTAAGTCTAATGTAGATATTATTTTCTTTTCTGAGACCAAGGCTAGTTTTGCTAGGATGGACCATATTCGTCAGAGACTTGGCTTCTGACATGAAAATTTAGTACCAGCGCAAGGACAGCTTGGAGAAATAACTCTCTTATGGAAGGAAGGTATCCATTTTACTGTTCTTTCTTCATATAAATACTATTTCAATTGTACTATTATTGATTACTATGCTACTAATGTCTGGTTGGCTCTTTTTGTCTATGGAGAACCAAATTCGGCTTGCCGGATTCATTTTTGGAACACCATGCTACAGGTTTATGCTTTTCAACCCCTTTTGGGTCTTGTCATTGGGGATCTTAATGCTATCTGTAATCCTAATGAAAAATTGGGGGGCCACACACCAACTCACACGACACTCAGTCATCTCCGAAACTTTGTTGACACCTACCATCTCCTGGATTTCCCTCTTCAAGGGTTCCAATTCACTTGGAATAATAAGAGTACAGATAAGCAAGGTATCAAAGCCAAGCTTGACAGGGTTCTTGCTACCACCGATTGGATGGATCTATTTCCCAATGCTACAAGCCATACTATCCATACCCCCTCTTTTGATCATAGGGCTTTATCCTTACAATTGGCCACTCCATTTACCCATCGACCTAAACCGTTCAAATTCTTCCATATGTGGACTAGGGATCCTCGATGTCGTCAATTAGTGTCTACTACCTGCCCTCTCTTGACGCATAATTTTCATTCCAAAACGAAGCAACTCAACCTTACTCTCACTCGATGGAATAAGTCTGATTTTCGAAACATTCAGATTTGTATCAAAGAGTTCCGTCAGGCCTTAGACTTGCTTCAAAATGATGCACCTTCTAAGGACAATGCAATTGTAATCTCTGTCTTAGAAACTCAACTTTCTGAATTGCTTGTTCGGGAAAAACTCTTTTGGCACAACAAATCTAGTGCCTTCTGGCTTGGTGACGACAATCGAAATACAAAATTCTTTCATTTCACCACTCTAATGCTCTGCAAAAGAAACTTAATTCTGAGACTTAAAAGACAATGTTAATAATTGGCACTTTGAACCGTCGGCAGTGGACAATGTTCTTAATGATTATTTTACCACAATTTTTTAGACATCCCACCCTTCTCCTAATCCAACCATTCTTCAACGTTTTCAACCGATCATCTCAAGCGCTAACATTGAGGCTCTCTTGACTATCCCTAGTGCTGACACCATCATGGACACTATATTTGCTATGGGTAGTCACAAAGGCCCAAGCACTGATGGTTTCCATGCCTTTTTATTTTAATACTACTGGGACGTAGTCAAACAAGATATTATTGATGTGGTCCAAAATTTATTCTCCACTCGCAGGCTGGACTCTAAACTTAATGAAACATTCATAGTTTTGATACCCAAAGTGGGGAATCTTGTTACACTTGACAAATTCCACCCCATTGGCTTGTGTAATGTTATTTACAAGGTCATTTCCAAAATCCTTGCGAACAAACTTAAATCGCTGCTGGATAACATCATGTCCCTAAACCAATGAGTTTTCCTCAAAGGTTGATCCATAACAGATAATATAAGTCTTGCTCATGAGATTTTTTTTTTTTTTTTTTTTCAAATGCAACATTTTTGCAAGAAAGCTCAAGGCTGAATGGCTATCAAGATTGATATGGCGAAAGCCTATAACCGAGTTAAATGATATTTTCTTATTCAAAAGTTTCAGCAATTGGGTTTTGTGGAGGAATGGATTGAGATGATTGTGCAATGCATCTCCACTTCGTCCCTTCGGGTTATCTTGAATGACTCTTTTCTCCCCTCTCTACAACCTTCACGTGGCATTAGACAACGTGACCCACTCTCGCTTTATCTTTTTATTCTTGTCATCGAAAGCTCTTTCCCGGTTGCTTGCTCAAGCAGAAGCCAACGAAACTATCAAAGGCTTCAAGATCAAACGATGTTATCCGTCCATGAACCATCACTTCTATGCTAATGATCTTATATTGTTTACCGAGCTTCGTTAGAGAAAACCCATTCAGTTAAAGACCTTCTCCAGAACTATTGTCTAGTTTCGAGCCAGGGAGTTAATTTTGATAAATCCTCGGTCTTCTATAGTTTCGATGTGCATCCTAAGCATGCTAAGATAATTAACATAATCCTGGGATCAAAATTTTACAATCCAAACGACAAATATCTGGGGTTTCCTATGTTATTTTCAAAGCATAAAAGCCACAAATTTCCAGTTTTTGATAGACAAAATCACAGCTAAATTATCTGACTGGAAATCCAATATCCTCTTTCAGGTTGGTCGAACAGTGATGATAAAGGTTGTTCTCAATTCTATCTCGATATTTACTAGGCAGACTTTCCTACTCCCTACCACGATCTCGAGCTAGATTGACACACTTGTTCACAATTTCTGGTGGAATAAACAGGAGCATGTAAAGCCAAACATCTTTGTACTTGGGATAGGATTGCCAAGCCCCGACAGTTAGGGAAACTCAATATTCCTTCTACCAGGAACAATAATTTTGCCTTAATGGCAAAAAAAAAAATGTGTTGAATGCAATATCTTTTCCACACACTTCGAGATCCCAACAGCTCAAGGCTCTCTACTTCAGTATGAAGAGTATTTTCCAGATTACCAAGTCTCCTTCCTAGGCTTCCTATGCTTGGTGAGGGAATCTCATTGCCCTGGCAAAGATGAAGCAATATTTGTTTTGGTAAGTGCTCTTGGGTGATCATGTCTACTTTTGGAACGATACCTGAGTGAAACCTAGTCTGATGCTTGTTGATTGTGTTTTAGATCCTCAAGACCCTGGCTTTCCTTCCTTCATCTCTGACTTTGGTTGGTCTTTCAAAATAACACTATTAGCTGGAACGACGATCTCATCCACTCCATTTTCCCTGCTCCTGTGGCGAAGGATATTCTGAACATCTGTCTTAGGAAAATTGATGGTTCGGATAAACTCATTTGGCTAGGTGACAAAAAAGCATTTTTCTGGTCAAAAGTGCAACCCGAATTTTTCTTAAAGAACAAACTGAAAGTTCCTTGTCGGTTCCCTCTCCTCCATTCTTGGAGTCCAAGGTTCTTCGTCATCTATGGCGAATCAAGGCCCCTCCTAGTACCCTTTTGTTTTTTTGGAAAGTCAGCCAAAATTTACTTCTCACCATGTCAAACTTTGTTAGAGTGCATGTGCCTATCGACAACTATTGAGTCTTCTGCCATAATCACACTGAAGACGTTCTACACCCGTTCTTACCCTGTCCAATTATTAGTAGACTCTGGATGCTATCTTTCCTCCCCATTAACTGGCACATTCCCAGTCTTCACTCACCTACTATTTCAAGCCTTTTCAAATTCTTATGGGAGTTCGCCAACACTCACTCTGCTTTGACTGATGAGTTGCTATCTCAGTTCACTGCCATTTTATTCTCAATTTGGCAACTCCGCAATAATATTATTTTCAATAAGGTCAAGTTCCACACAAGGGCATTCACCACTTCCTTTCACAACACGTGATCTTCTTGGTCTTCATAATGGTTCACATCCACTCCAGAAGGAACACAACTCACCTTGACCTCTGTTCTCCTTATTCTCGGCACAGCCAGAAGGGATGTTCCATCCAACCCCACTTCTCACACTTAACAATCAAACCTTGCCTTTGGCCCTCCCAGAACGGCTGTAGCTGATATAATTTATCTGATTAAGGCTCAAATTATGTTTGCCAGAGCCCACAGACTGAATCTCAGACTCACTCCACAAGTTCCTTCGCCATGGATTTAGACCAGATACAATCATTATTAACTATGATGTTTGCTTCTTTGATCACACCAAACATGGTGCTATTTGAGTCATTGCGATGGATCTGAATGGAAATGTCATTTCTTCTTTTGCTAGCTTGATTCAGGAAAAAGTTTTGGATAACACGATGGCAGGGTGCTTTGCAGGGGAGGCAACCCTTCTTTTGATTCAGGCCCAATGGTGGAAAACTGGCCTTATTCTCGGCGATTCTGCGAACTTGCTTGAGATGTAGTTTCCAGAGGACACAAACTCAACTTTTGCTTTGGATTGGATTTGACGACCTCTTATATGTAATGTTAGGTGAATTTCCTTTTGCTTTCTAAGTGGCAATGCAATTATATCATTAGACGACAATTCGTTGTATGACTTATCTTAGTTTATATGCATGCATATTGCTTTAACAAAAAAGAAAAAGAAAAAAAAAAAGAAAAAGAAAAAAAAGACAGCGCATGGGCAATGTGCTGACGTAGCAAACTTGGTGCTCTAATGAGTCAATCCCCCAAAATTAAAGGACTCTAAACTGCTAAAAACTATAATTCCAACAAAAAAGCTCAAAGCACTGATCATAAAAAAAAAGTAAAAAAAAATTCCAATCTTGGAGCAACTCAGTTACAGCTCCTTGTCTCATTTTTTTCTTCGATTCCCTACAAACCAGGGTTCCGTCTTGTTCTCTTCAACCGAGATAGATTTCCCCTAAACAAAGATAAACATTACTCTGCTTCAGATTCTCAAGCCCCATCAACTTTTCAATTCGAATTTCGACCAAAGAATCATCCTTTAGTCACAAGATTGAACTTTTCGACTGCCTAATCAGGTTTGAAATCGTGATCATGCTTAATTTTTTATTATTGTGTAAAGTTTCAATTTTTTCGTATTGGGTTATCTGAATTTTGTGTTTTTTTTGAATTGGGGTTCTAATTTTGAAGTTATATTTTGTGAAATGTGAAGTAATTCTTGATTCTGATTGATTGGGGCAGTTGAATTTGCGAAGTTTCGAAGATGAGAATGGTAATTCGGGCTGTTCGTCGTCTTCATGGACTTCAAGAAAGGGGTGTTTGGATAGGGAGAGCAACCCAATTGTCTTTGGTTAATTTAGTTCAATCTTCTTCTTCTTACAGGGACCAATGTGTTGGAAATAGAAACTCAAAGTTTTCACCTTTACTATCAAGAACACTTTATACTCCTACCGCTAAAGATACTACTGGAGGTATGTCAGGTAGCTTGGTTGTTTTGGTTGGAATTGAGAATTTTACTTGATTTTGAGAATGACCCATTGATTGTCTCAGGTGTAGATTCGTCATGTATAACAATAGATGTAAATAGAGGTGGTCCTCTTGTAGAGTACGAGCGTCGAATCGCTGCAGGAGAGCTTGTTGATGGTGACGAATGTCAGGTACATTAGTCAAACTTAAAATTCTAATAGTCGGCCACCTTGAGGTTGCATTGGCACTTCAAATTACCAATATAAATGTTGTGAATTGCAACACCCATTATCTTGTAACTAGTATATATGAAAATGTTATAATCTAATAGACCCTCAAGTTGGTTAAATATTTTGAAATAGCCTTGAAACATCACTATGTGTGTGGTTCTGATCATGTGTTCGGCAAGAGATGGGAGTGGGTATAATCAATTCACAACAAATTAACTAAAGTTTATGTTCAGACTTCGGATAACAGTTTACTTATGAATGCAGGATATGGATTATTAGTTAGTGTAGTTGGTAGATTTTACTGAAGCTACTCTACTATTAAATTTTATAAGGCTCTCACTGCTATTATATGGCGAAGTTTCTTTTACCTCCATATTCTAGAAAGCATTCTTACACTAAAATTTGCAGATACACACCTTAAGAGAACTTCAGAGACTCTATGATCAGCTCGTTGAGTCAGCTCGTGAATGTCGTTTGGACAGATATGAATCTTCTGATAAAGGGCAGAGGTAAAAATTGCACGTAGTGATTTGCTTTATATTCAAATTATCAGTGATATTGCAGGCTATGTGCTCCCTATTGTTGTTTTTTGTTCCTGTTCATTGTTTACTTTCATTTTCTTCTAGGAGTAGATGGTTTTGGTCTCGGTTTCTTCCACAGCCTTCATACTCACCTGTCAAAGGACTTTACCTCTATGGAGGAGTGGGCACCGGGAAGACTATGCTGATGGACTTGTTCTATGACCAATTGTAAGTTCGAATGCAGTTGGCATTTTCACCTTTTTATGATTTCAATTTAGTTAAGATAAAAATAAATGTAAAATCATGAAGAAATATGTATGGACTGAATTCCTGTGGTTGGTTTTGTAATTAATACATCCTATTATGTCAAACCAAGAGTTATTTCTTTCTCCTTTCAGGGTGCTAAGAGCTTTAAGTATCAAAGTCGATATTAATCAATTTACAACTGAAAGTATGATGCAATAGGAATTTTCTTCTTATAAGCCAGTTTTATTTATTCTTGTCTGCTTGTTGTAATATATTAGTTATGTGACAAAATTGTGGGTCTTCTGCCCATTCAGTAGCATATGTATTGATACTTGTACTTAATTTTCCTAGGCCATCCAACTGGAGGAAGAAGAGAATCCATTTTCATGATTTCATGTTGAATGTTCACAGCCGCCTGCAAGTAAGAAAGTTGATCGCTGATAATCTCATATTTTCATGAATTATGAACTAAACCAAATGATCTATTTTGAATGACATTGATGTACTCAAGAATACAACTTGGGTCCTTCGTAACATCAGACAGTCTATGCATTTAATGAAGAGGCCACCTATTGGTTAACAATTTGAATTGATGCATAAGCAGTCAGATTTTCATAGGTTCAAAAGCTTAAAAGTTTGTTTACTGATGTTATCTGACACATGTTTTACAAACAGATTTCAATATGAACTAAATAGGTTGACTTGAGTACTTTATCTCATTGCAGAGGCATAAGGGTTTGGCGGATCCACTGGAAGTGGTCGCCGGAGAGATATCAGACGAGTCACTCTTGTTATGCCTTGATGAGTTTATGGTATGTTGGGTTATACACTTTTTGCTTATTGATCTTACGCCTTGTTAGTTGACAATTTCTTCTGTGTCTGAATTCTTATAGGTGACTGATGTTGCTGATGCATTGATATTGAACCGCCTTTTCAGTCATCTATTCAGGAATGGAATTGTAAGACTCGAAGGGTGTGTTTGGTTGGATGGAATCCTATGCCATAGGAATCCATGAGGGGACCCCTACATTTTAAGCTAAATTGATGTATCACTCCACATTCACTATTTGATTTTATGATCAACAGTGGGAATGGAAGTCCCATGAACATGGAGGCATGTGATTCCCATGTTCATGGGACTTTCATTCCCACCATTGATCACAAAATAAAATTGTGAATGTGGAGTGATTCCTCAAATTAGCCTAAAATATAGGGGTCTCCTCATGGATTCTCATGGCATAGGATTTCATGCAACCAAACACACCCGTAATTCATTCTCATACATTCTGAAGTGTTTTGAATTGTTACACTTACAAGATATTTCCTGTTTTTTTTCTCTTTGCTATAAACTTACATAAGAATTTTATGTGCTGCAAATGTTGCAAATTGTGGACTTAAAATGTAGATCCTTGTTTCCACTTCAAATCGAGCACCAGATCGTCTATACGAAGGTGGCTTGCAAAGGGATCTTTTCTTACCGTTCATTGCAACTTTAAAGGTACTCAAATGGAATGCACTCATTTATTTCAGATACGTAGGGACTACATGGTCGTGTGTTTTTTTTTTATGAGATTCAAGTGCCTTAGAAATTTTGGAGCCATCTCTCCTTCTCTCTCTCTTTTAATTGAAAATTTGACATGTCCATGTCCTCTGTGCCTGATAAGCATTTTAATGTAGGAAAGATGTGTGATTCATGAGATTGGTTCATCAGTAGACTATCGGAAACTGACTTCGGTAATTATGTTTCCCCTTTTTGAATACGTGAAGTTGGTTGTTTCTTTTCCGGTTACTCTAATAGTTTATTTTTTTGTGTTCACTTGTTTTGCAGGAAGGGCAAGGTTTTTATTTCATTGGAGAAAGAGAAAAGTTATCGGGCATTCTTAAGCAAAAGTTTCAACAATTAATTGGCGAAAGTGTTGCTTATCCACAAGAGGTGGAAGTTGTTATGGGAAGGAAACTGCAGGTTAATCATCTCACAACTTGGTTTAGGGTACAGTATAATCATCCTAAAAAACTGTCTTACCTAGTCAGTATTTTGTCCAGGTTCCACTGGGAGCTAATGGATGTGCTTACTTCCCTTTTGAAGAACTGTGTGACAGACCCCTTGGAGCTGCTGACTATTTTGGATTGTGTAGTAAGTCATTTCTATCATTGTGTAGTTTGTAAGGTAGAACCTCCATCATACAAAGATAATTTTCTAAACATCTATCAAAAGTAATTTGTAATTTGGACAATTTGATAATGTCACCACCATTGCATTTCAAAATTAACAACTCTTAGGTACTTCAAAGTTTGAAGAAGTAGCAAACTTGGGATTAATGTCAATATGGAAAGTACATTGCTGCTAATGGTGGGTAGCAAATGATTGAGTTACTTGGGTGCTGAATATCTCTATCCTAAATGTGTCATGTCCCTGAGGATAGTTAACTTTGGCATTTGGAATAGTGTTACAGGTTGTCCATGCGAAATTACATTGTTAAGGTGTCAAGGATAGTATATACGAAGGTGAGAGGGAGTGATGAAATTGTCTTGCAGGCTAAACCCATTCTCTTTTAAAATTTACAGAATATTGTATAGAAAATAAAAGAAATTGGAGGGTTTTTATGTGCTAAAAGATCTTCTATATGGAAGCTACTTATGTCACTTCGTTCAGTTTGCTATGATTGCTTCATTCGTCCTAGTGTCTCAATTTCTATGAGGAAGCAATCTTGACGTTCAGATCTGATAGCAATATTTGGATCCATCCCTCAGTTGTTTTGTATATTCTCCTCAACTAGAAAGAAAAAAGAAAAGTATAACTGTATAAGATATTGCGAGAAACAAGACAGCATATTACACTTTTTTTCCTTTACTGAACAGCAAAATCTTCTTTGAGGTGTTGATTTTCAATTAACTGAATTTTTTTCTTGGCAGAGAATTTCCATACGCTGGCATTAGAAGGCGTGCCAATATTTGGGCTCCACAACAGGACTGCCGCATATCGGTTTGTCACTTTGGTTGATGTATGTTCCGAAACTCTAACTCTTAATCTAGCCACTTTAAACATGATAGTGATACCGGTTTCAGTAGATTTCTGCATTAGTTTGTAGATGTTCAGTGAGAAAGTCATCGCGGGTTGATTTCTGTACGTCATAGTAGAATGTCCTTCATGCAGAGGCATGCATCTATAACGATTCATAAACAACCCAAACTTCGTGATTGAATTGGCAGCAAATATCATAATCATGATTTTGATTTTTTCCGTAACTCAAAAGATAAGAACTTGGGTGATTTTGTGCATCAAATAAGAAGGCCATTTAGAGACCAATCTGACCCCCACTTTCTCTAGAGCCAATTTTAGTAACCAGAAATAAGGTTTCCTGTAAAAAAACTGTTGCAGATAGTGCGGGTTTGTGGAGATGAGTGGTAAAGAAAATCAGAAGCATTGCATACAATCCAGGCCAACAGGGGATATGTAATGAAGGTTTATTCAGGTGCTGGGTGTGTGCAAAGGGGATAGTACCGACGAAAATGCACTTTGATGCAAGGTGAGGGATGGGAAATGAAGAAGGCTGGAAATTGTGTGAATATACATGGTAAGAAATAATATGCTTTGGACCAAATCCTTGACTGAAGATATGGCTCAAAACTGTCTGGAAAAGTGAAGGTTTTCTTACTGTGAACCTCTTTTTTTACGAATTTGCGAGATGATTAATTTGTGTTTGGACCAAATCCCTGACCCCTCTTTCAAGTTCCCAGATCAACTTATCCATGGACTGATTGAGACCTTAAAAATGGATATAGTAAGCTTCCTTAGAGTACATATTCAATTCTTAAGAGTAGACTGATGATTTCAGTTTAACTTTGGTTGCAGGTGATGTATGAAAATAAGGCAAGGTTATTATGTACAGCAGAAGCAACTCCAATAGAACTGTTTAAAAGAATCGTAACAATCTCTGATGCTCAGCAAATAGCTCCTAGAACCTCTTCAAGATCAAAACGAAATGATGATTTGGATCTTTGCGTGGACAATGAATTGGGATTTGCAAAAGATCGTACAATTAGCAGGTATGGTAGCGTGCAGTGAGACAGTTTATTACCTATATTTTTTAATTATGTTTTAGCTTTTCCAGTGGTAGTTCTTGCTAGTTTCTGGTCGATCCAAAATTAGGTATTCTGAAAGATTTTAGGATTGATAAACTCCTATGCTGTCACTCTTTTGCTTATTCCTTGATACCCTGCACACTGTTTTAACTGTTAAAAAATATGTGATCTTTGTTATGTGAAGTCAAGTTGGTGTTTCTTTTCCTAAATTTAATTTTCCGTTTACTAGTACTAACAATGGTTGCTGTCCTTGCTTATTGCAGATTAACTGAGATGAATAGCAAAGAATTCTTGGAGCAACATGCTGCAATGTGGGCAGAGAAACATTCGCTCGAGGGCACCAAATTGGACGCTGTGGCATGAGTTAGGCTGAAGAAAATGTCCATAAATTGATTGTATTTTTGTAACAATAATCAGTTTTATGTAACCGAATCAACCCAATGATCCACTATTTCTGTGTTATAAAAATGTGGTTTGGGGTTATATGGATGGGAGGCTAGAAGTCGGTTGGAATCCGAAGTTATACTGACAGGTGCTCAAGTAAATGGAAATTTTTAATGAACTATTTGAAGTTCATTCAATAAAATGGTGAAAAACAGTCAATTTATGTATTTATCTTTTAGGTTGCGTGTGTGTTTCAAGTCCATTTGTTGATCGAAGCTAAGTGAGCTTTAGGGAATCGCAAAGACTACTTGCTTGAATGGTTTCTCCCAAGAGTTCACTCAAGCTTCCTTCTCTGTTGCATCGTATCATCAAGTTCAGCTATATTGCCAATGGAAACCAGTTCAGAAATAGACTTGTGGCAAATTGAACTTGCTGACGGCATTTGAGGTGGAAACAAAAAAAAAAAAACTATGATTGCCATAATGTTGGATGTTACTTAGAGTTGATTCGTTGTATGAAATCTTATTTTATGGGAATCCATGCGGGGGCTATCTATATCTAAGCTAAATTAAGGAAACACTCAACATCTACCACTAAATTTTTTGATCAATGGTGAGAATGAAAGTCTACTAAATTTTTTTATCAATGGTGGGAATGACTCTTTACTCACTCAAAATATGCAATTCCATGTTTATGAGATTCCATTTCCATTATTGATGATCACAAAATCTAGTAATGGATTATGAGTGTTTGCATCAACTTAGCTTAAATATACGTGGTCCCATCATGATTTCCTATGAAATAAGATTCCACGCAACCAAATTGATGCCGGGCAGAATAGTGATTATCCTGCGGGCTAGTTCAACAGACAATTTACAAGGAAGAATACAAGAGATTCACCCAAAAACACAGAGAAATAACTCTAATGTCAATTAAATTACTTAAATCAAATGTATCTCTAAAATCAGCCCACAAGCCAGGCTTTAGCTTAAACTCGTGATTATTAGAATTTTACAAAAAATAACAAAACCCCAATAATCAAGCTAAAACAAAATACGTAATAAAAGAAATAAACTGTCAGAAATCTGACCCAAATTGGGTTCAGAATCACTTCCTAAATAATAATTGAAATATTACTATAAAGGGGAAAAACTAATAAATTTGTTGATTCAAAAGGGAAAATGGTAATTTTTGGCCTCGAAAAGATGTGCAATGAGCATAGCTTCTTGACCATGACGTGCGCGCCGAAAAAAGTTGTCCGAATTGGGGTCGTATGCGCGATTCTAATACTCGTAGCAAAAGTTATGGTCAAACTACTAAAACGCATAAAAAACTGCCAAATTAGAAAAATGACTATGATTTCCTGTCATCCTTGCGCTGATATGCTAATTCAAGATATTTTAGTGCTAACAATGTGCTATTTGACAGCTCAGCATCATCTGACTCGAATCCTCTTTCATCACAAACACACCCTTAGATTCTTAAATAATACCTAGTTTTTAGGTGGTACAAGTAGATCGTATGCAAATTTGTGAGGGGAATCACCTAAATTTAAGTTAAATCAAGGTACCACTTATCATTCACCATTAAATTTTGTCATCAATGGTGAAAATGAAAGTATCATGAGCATGAAAATCACACTCCTTGCTCCATCCAAAGCATATGATTTCATGTGATTTTCAATCCGATCATTGATTACAAATTTATGGTGGATTGGTGAGTATAATATCAAATTAGCTTAAATGTAAGTGGTCTCATTATGGAATAAATTCCATATACTCTCTTAGTATCTCTTGCTCGTCTATTGTAACCTTTTTTTTTTTTTTTTTATAAATATTGTATCATTTTATCATTTGTTTGAGACTAAAGCTCTAACCCGAACTCGTTTATATATTTATATCAAGTGCAAGGATTGTGATTTTGCGAAATTATACGAATTTCGGCGAACTTTTCGATTTTTGAAATTACGAAAAGAAAAAGGGTGAAAGAAAAAATCACAATTATTTTAGAGTTTTTCAAAAATTTTCATAAATTTCAAGGTTTTTTTTCGTAAAATACAAAAACTAGCTACTAAAATTTACATTTTTTTCGAAAATTTTGTCAGTTTCGAGTTTTTTTTTTCTAATTATTATTTTTTCTAATTATTTATTAATTTTTAAACCACCCCCTAATTTTCTAATTATCACTTTTTCTACTTTGTATATTGATTTTTGAAATTAGCCACTGATTTTCTAATTATCGGTATTTTGATTTCATTTAATGTTTTAATACATTTATTTACTTGCATATTATTTTTTTTCCACGTATTAAACATACTCTCGAAACTCATTATATATTTTATGTATCCTCGAAATTTTAAGTTATTTTTTATATACTAAAATATTTCTTGAAATATCTCTTAAAATCAGGAAACTGAAATTAACTCTAAAAATGAAATCACAATCCTTGATCATGTGTATAAAGTCATTAATTTGGTATAGGGTTCGACGCTGGAGTCAAATCGTTATCCCTAATTTATAGCAAACCATGGTCCCACCCCTTGAGAATATACCCCTAGTTAGAACAGATTTAAGTTAGAACTAACTAATTTAATTTCATTAATAGCTAACTAGCTAGCTACTATGTGTCTAGCATGATCCTCACCATCCCATGCACACGCCTTTTATAAGAGAAACTAGGAACCAACGCGCTTTTCTTGCTTCTTCCATTGATCAAATCCCCAACTCTTTCTTCTTCTTCTTCTTCTTCAGGTAACAAACCTCACTCCTCTCATTTCTATGGTTTCTAGTCTGTCATTTAAACCTTTAAGATCACATATTTTCTTGTTATTTCATTCTTGATTGTCTTGCATTTTCACGATCGATATGAATCCACATTGTGTCAAAGATGGATCTTGACACGATTAGGGTTTTCGAGAATTTATCTAATTTTGTTCTGATCACTGGATCTCATTGGTTTTTCATGCATTTTCCAGTCATTAGATCTTGAAAATTTCAGAGCTTTTGAAAGAATTTAGCTTTGTTCAGTGAGTCTAGTGTGGTCGGAGATGATTTTGCATTAGTGGAAATGACTCAAGAATGAACTGAGATTAGATAATCTTCTTAGTTTTCCGATGCAATGGAAATGGTTTCAATGTTATTGGTTGCATTGAAAATGAAGTTTAATAGCCTCTGTTTTTGGCTATAACTATATCCATTTACTATTAAAGGCCAAGTTTTTTATGGCATTGATTCCAAATCTTGATATAAATTAATTACCCATATAAGTATGTCTTCACTTTTTTGTAAATCAACTAATTGATCCACCAAATGTTTGTGTCATATGCTTGCCAAATTCGTGGGACATTGTTGAAATGTTCGACTTATGAATGAGAATACAACCCAAAAGATGTGAAGGAAGTATTCTTAACTTATTGACTAGATTTGATGAAATTGTTTTAATTAGAATTTTGGCAAATGATAATCTTTGAACACTAAGATAAATTTAGTACTATATGGATGAGATATCCGAATTCTGGAGATATGGTTGAAAATCACTATAAAAGTTTAACCAAGTGATTCCTTATATACACCTATGGGAAGTGAAGGAGCAAGGCAATGACTGGCAAAAGAGTCATTGAAATTTTTTTTTGGAAGACTGTTCTCTCGTCATCTTTGGTTAGTTTGATAAGATCTTTCAATTTTATTAACTTCACGTGAAACATATTGACTTTTCTTCACTAGAACAAAAAATTCAAACTTGGCTTTCTTTTTAGGAATTTGTGGTGGAGAGGAGTTGGAGCTTCTGGTAGTTGTGGAAGAGGAAAGAATGACTTGACAAGAATTTTTGAAGTTGGAATTCAAATAAAAAATTAAAATGATAATAACTAGATCACACATTTAATGTTAAAAATGAATATGAAAGTCAAGGATGCACGTACTCGGACACGGATACGACACGACGACTCGGCAATTTTCAAAAAAATAGGACTCGGCGACACGGTCAAATTTAATTTTTTAATATATATTTTTTAATAATTCATAAGAACATAAAATCATACATAAATTAATAATACTATTAAACAATCCAAACATATCAATAAAACATTCAAATTCATTCATTCAAATTTACAAATGCATCATAAAGTCAAGCTCAACTGCTCAAGTCATACTCATAAAGCATAAGCAATATAATTTCATTAACTTGATAATGTAAATAAAATGTAAATTGATAATTTCAAAAACTCACCAGTGAGGCGGCTACATCTCTTCTTCTTCATTAACTAGCGAATCCCATATACTCTTTCTGACAAAAGTTACATCCCCATCTAAGGTTTTTCCCACCTTCACTTGGTCTTCTTAATACTGTCACATGCTTCCAAAGATCATCTCCAGTTACTTGGCCTAAAACCAGTTTTAATTTCTTATTTAGTTTCAGTCAATAGGTGCAAGCTCAATATGGGGTATTTGAAGTATTTCATGCATGCTTTCGTATATATGCAGAGAAAAAAATAGGAAAATAAAAAAAATGGGTGCAAGCCAATAGTTTTCAGCCAATAGGTGCATGCTTTCGTATATAATTGAAGAGAAAGGAATCGCAGGAAAAAAAAAGAATCGCAGGAAAAAAAAGGAAACGAAATACAAAATCGCAAAAAAGGAATTGTAGGAAAAAAAATCGCAGGATCGATGAATCGATCGTTCTCAGAAATCAATATCAGGAAGATCGATAGATCGATCGATTGATGAAATTGCAGAAAAAAGTAACAGAGAAAATAGCAGGAAAAAAAAACAAACGAAATCAATCGATCCTGTCGATCGATTGAAGGTACCTGGTGTTGATGAGGACGCCATAGATCCTGTCGAATCTGTCCCTCTCTGTCAAACCCGATTTCTCCTTAGTCCTCAGTCCTCTCTGTCGAAATTGATCTTTTCTTGTCAGTCGAAATTGATCGATTGATTCTCTGTTCTGACTTCTCTTCTTTCTACCTCCGTCTCTCGATCGATCTGATTTAGGGGGTTTGCGAGGTAGGATTTGCGAATTAGGGTTTTCGGTTTTCCTGTGCTGTCGCTGTGTGGAAGGATTAGGCAGTATGTTTTAATTGCAAATTTTTCAGTCAACGCATTTTGACTCGGTCTGGACCGTGTCCGGACCGTATCCAGGCCGTGTCCAACCGGGTCAACGAATTTTGACCATTGACCCCGTGTCCAATACGTGTCCAGCGCGTGTCGGGCGCGAATCCGTGTCTGACACGTATTTGACGCGTGGTTCGAAGGTTTTCTGGAGAGTCGGTGCGTCCTTGATGAAAGTATTGTTGTGTCCGGGAGTGAGGCTGCGAAGCCCCTTGACACTAACACCACCACGACGTGTCTCAAGCAACGATACTGTCCCCAACTTAGACACCCGCCGCGCCCGAGTGTGGGGCTTATTGAGAGTTGTTGTGTCCAACATCTCTAATAATCTCCACCTAACCATCGGTATCAAAGTTGTTGTGTGTGCCCGGGTGTTGGGTTTTACGAACGGGGCTCAACTATTCAACTGCCCTCAAAAGACTTCGTCGCTTATTGAGACATATCCAATCATTTATATACTTCACGTGATGTTGCTCACTACTAAATCTGGGACTAATGTTGAGCCAACATCTCTAACAAGTATGACCGCGGACTATGTAAAGTTGTAAACAAGAACGACTCAGCCTTCATCATGAAAAATAATGCAAAGCAGTATTGTATAATACTCCGGAAAGCATCTTTCGTAATGTTGCTTGTAGGATCGCATGTTTGTAAATACAATTACATTAGTAAGGACTCAGTGCCTCAGTGGCATGTATGCATTCCTTATTTGTACCTTATGATAGGTGTATCCTTCACACGGGCACTATAGTGACATACAATGTTATGAAAAAGCTTAAGTCCTCTGTGAGAGGCTCCAATGATTTATAATTTCACGAATATCTTATTATACAAATTGAAAGTCAAAATTATTGAAGAATAATTTCAGAAAGTTTCTATTTTTGGTGAATAGTCAATTGCGAGTACTGTGGCTCATGATGTTCTTTATGATAATAATATTGATGAATCTCTCCAAACTGAAGTTAAAAGGGGGATGATGAGAAAACATTTGGTAAAAGAAGGGGAGTTTGCTATGTTGTGTATCTTCATGGGAGTGATTGAGTATTTTAGTGCTACCAGATTTTCCGACTACACGCCTCCATTTTGTTTATTTGAAAGCTTCCCATGTGCAGGGTGTTTGGGATAAGGGATTCGGGATCTATTAGCTTGGATGGTAACATTTACAAGATCTTTTCCAATTGTTCAGTGGAAACTAGATTGGCTGACAGCAATGATTCCTCACGCCATGAATTAGATGACTGGACCAGAGCTATGGGAATTTCTACCATGGAATAAATATTAGATGACTAGAACAGAGCTATGGGAATTGCAAATGTGGACACAAATGAGATACATAGTGGCAGGAAAGTCGGGTCATTTGCAAGATTTATATGTTGAATATTACAGCAACGAATTGAGGTTTTATGGATTATATCTTTTGAGATGTTCTTGGTGATAGATGTTACAAATGAACTAACAAACATAAGGTTCCTGTATACATGGGCCACTAGCAGGTCATATCAAAAGTTCTGGGGAATTGAGACAAGGTGGTGATCCATTGGATACAAATACTTTGAAGGAAAATGATAGTGAGGGGAGAGTTTGTAACTCTGGTGTGTTTTACAAATAAAATGATACTTCCGTTTCCCCCTTACAGTTGTCAAACAAGGCATAGAACTATAAATATGTTTTTTCAAGAGGGATCTGCTATTTTTGATCGGCAAATTATAGATATGAAAAAAGAGATGAGAAAATACAACAAGGCTGAGATAGCCTCAGAGACTATAGCATCGAAATAACTCCTGTTGAATGTCTACTTATTACATTCCAACCAAATTCCCTATAGATTGCAAAAGGGGAAAAGGTGCCAAACCTTTTTAATATATTCAGTTCTCTAAGAGAAGAAAAACTCCCCTATCCTTTTAAGGCATTGCCCAACTTCCCCTGATTAATCAGGAAAGGAATTCCATATTTTAGCAACAAATCCAAATTGATTTGGATGGCCTTAAAATGAAGTATATTTGCCACATTTCACTTGGATGTATTTTTCTCTGTTCCCTACTTCTTTTGTAATCTTCTGTTACTTGTAAACATTATTGTGATGAATGAGGCTGGGTTGTTCTGTATGTGTTGTTAGTCAGTTGGGTTGTTTGCACAGGTCAATTTATAATGCTTTGGCACGTGATAGGCATACATTTTCTTTTGCTATACTGAAAAAGCTGTCTATACTGTCAGAAAGTAAGGATTCCCTTTCGACTCTTGCAAAATTGCAAGTAATCAAGCTTGATTTCTCCTCTCCCTCCCTCTCTTGACAAGCTTTCTAGGTGCAAGTATAATGAATTACATTAGTTGATAGGGGTGCTTCTACCTACTCCCTCTCAGGCTTGGTCTATCGAATTCCAGCAGATGTTTTCTTAAACCAACAGAATGGCGGGCAGTACTCAGCAAAGCTTCAGAAAAGCTTTTGGAGCTTTGAAGGATTCTACAAAAGTCGGGTTGGCAAAAGTGAACAGTGACTACAAGGTGATTTGATATTGCATTATTGGTTGGTCCATGTAATTTTCTAATATTGTTTACAATTCCTGTAATTGATGGTACCATGTCTTCAGGAATTGGATATTGCAATCGTGAAGGCCACAAACCATGTTGAAAAATTAGCAAAGGAAAAACATATTCGAGGTGTGTGCTATCTACTGGTCATATGCTCTTTAGGATATATATTGATGAGTTATTTTCTTCATTGCCTTTTGAATCAATGGATATTCAGTTTAATTAAGTAAATGTTTTTTTTTCATTTTTTTCATTTTGGTGTGTGTGTGTGTGTTTGCAGCAATCTTTAATGCTGTTTCGGCTTCAAGACCTCGGGCTGATGTTGCATATTGCATTTTTAGCCTGGCTAGACGTCTTTCAAAAACACACAATTGGGCGGTATTGTCCTACTGACCATCTTCTCAATTCTTATTTGTTCTTTAGTAATCGTGTATCCATTTTTAACTAGAATTAATAATAGATTTGATATTTCTGGTAAATAATTCTTAATCGTGGTAGTGCATTGTTTTTGTTCTGCAATTAGGATTCTCTTTTTTTTTTTTATTTAACTTGGCCAGCTTTACATACAAGAAGTATGTACAGGCAGTAGCTTCTAGACATAGGAACTACCAAAACCATCAGTTGAAACAATTAAAAACTTGCCGTTATGTTCCTACTATATTTCTCTATGACTGAACAAGGTACACACAAAAAAATCTAAAGGTTGACAATGATAGCTACCTTAAATTAGCCTTAAAGGAAAGTGGCAACCAAACACACATGGAACACATGGAATATGATTTCGTGCAACCAAACACACCCTAAATTATTTTATGTTATTTATTTAATTTTATTATTATCATTATTATTTATTGTGAACTCAATGGCGATTTCACATAGTATCAAAACTTTTGGTCTGGAGAGGTTGTGAGTTGGATTCTTGCTAAACACAACATCCAAGCTAGTTTCTAGTATTGCCTGGCCCTAACACTGAAGGTATGATTGCATGAAAATCCAACCCAGTTGTACGTCGCTCTGACTTGTGCTTTAAATAGGAATATTCTTTCCTTCCTAACAACTTAAGCTTTAAGCCATCTATCATATCTAGCACTTTCACTACAGGGATCCAATCTTGTTGTCCATGGCCTTTGCCTGATTCCTGGTTTAATACAGGGAAGACTTTCACTCCAGCAAACTAATCTTTTATGCCCATCTAGCATATATCAAGTTGTCAGAATACATAGATGACGGTATTGGATTTTAGTCTCAATACTCTTCGGTGTGAGTCTGAAAAATACGGAAAATGTCGGAAGCACAGACTCTTCGAAAACTTGTTGTATCCGTGTCCGACACGAATCCAACACACGACACTCACTCGACACGTCTCTGACACGCATCAGACACTTGGTCAACGTGTCGGTAGGTGTTAGACACATGGTCAATGTGTCGGACACGCCTTCGATACACCTGAAATTTGGTCTGGACACAATCAAGACTCGCAACCCAACTTTGTTTTATTTTTTACTTTTAGATGTCTACAAAGCCACATAATATAATGATTGTTTATCTATCTGAAGTGAAGGACTATTTCAATTAAGATTTAAGATAAATAGGGCAAAAAGCCATTAAAGCTGCTTCTTCTTAATTTTTGCTTCTTATTTTCTCTCATTTTCTTTTCTCACATCTACTTCTTTTTTACTATACTTTTTCTACTTTAATTTTTTCTTACAACAATGTCATCTTCTTCAAGACACTCTAAAAGACACTTTATTAGATTATTGTTTATATTGATATGACTAATTAAAAAAATACTATGACGTGTCGACGTGTCCCCGAGTCCTAGTTTTTGGGAAATTGTCGAGTTGGCGTGTTGTGTCCGTGTCCGTCACGACGCGTGTGTCTGTATCCGTGCATCCTTGGTGATTATGCTATGCAAGAATCGAACCCATGTAATCTCAGGATTAAAATTTATTTGAGAAGGGACATTTTGTTGATTACTTGTGTATTTTATTGAGAACCCAATTGGTAACTAGATCGACTCACATTTAGAAATGAGTAGCAAAACAACAGAAGTCCTAATTGGAATTCTTCGACCATAAAATTATTAATAAAGAAAGAAAACCTATTAAAAAATATGAATATTCTTCCTCTGAAAAACTTGGAAGAAAAAAATTCTGAAGGTTCTGGAATTCTTTGATCAACTCCATGTGCTCCAGTTTCTCATTTGCTATTAATTTTTAGACAACACTTTTATAAGAGGCCTTGTTATTTTCAGTTGGTAACTTGGTATCAGTGACAGCTTATCTCACTTTATCTGTTTTGCTTTAGGTTGCCTTGAAAATTTTGATTGTGATACACCGTGCGCTGAAGGAAGTTGATTCTACATTTCGAGAAGAGCTCATCAATAATAGCAAGAGAAGAGGCCATATACTGAATGTATCCCATTTCAAAGATGACTCAAGTCCTAATGGTATCACTCTTGTATTTAAGTAAATCTTCACTAATGGAAGTCTGCAGTGTACCATTAGAAATTTTGAATTGACAATGGACATCTGCTTGGTTTGTCTTGGAGCTAAGCCTGGGACTACTCTGCTTGGGTTCGTGTTTACGCTCTGTACCTGGAAGAGCGGCTAGAATGTTGTCGGATACTGCAGTATGATGTCGAGAAAGACTGCAATGTAAGCAGTGGCATCCATGTTATATTCATTCTACTTATCTACCTAAAAACTCTTTATTCTGTGATCTTTTATACGTTTGATATGCATTTTTTTCCTCATCAACACGCTCATGTCTATACCAATAATGTGGCATTCAGTCATGGATAAATAGTTTAATTGCATGACCTTGTTTTATTTCTTTCCTTTTACAAAATAAACTGTAATTGGTACTGTTTGAAAAGATGGATAATCCATCCATGAGTTTGCATGTTGTTATGAACAGAGAAATAAGGAACTTGACACTCCTGACTTACTTGAGCAGTTACCTGCTTTGCAACAGCTTCTTTACCGGCTTCTTGCTTGCTTGGTAATGGTCCATGCATTGACTTTGCAATCAACTTACCACACACAGACATTCTATGTATTTTTTTTGTTTTGAGCTGACTGTTTCTTATGGAATATTGTTGCAGCCACAAGGAGCAGCCGTCTATAATATTGTGATTCTATATTCACTTTCACTTGTAAGCATTGCTTAGTATCACAAATGGGTTTTTGGTGTTTGCTTTTGTCTTGTGTTCCTCTCTTAGTCTTTTTATTCTTCAGGTTTCAAGTGAAAGCGTGAACATTTATACTGCAATACATAATGCTATCCTCAATTTGGTTGACAAGGTAAGATTACGGGCCTGGCATTTTTTTCTTACAATATCCTTATACTGATGCCATTCCTGAAACAGTTCTTTGAGATGCAACAGCATGATGCTGTTAGAGCACTTGAAATTTATAAGAAAGCAGCAAATCAGGTAGACGCTGTCACCGAACATGTTTTCTGATCATTAAATATTTGAAAACAGCTATTCCCAGAGATATTTTACTCTTTCGAACTACTTTCAGCAGTTCTTTTAACTGATGAAGTGCATTTTTTCGTTCTGCAGGCAGAAAGGTTGTTTGATTTCTATGAAACTTGCAGAGGCTTTAACTTTGGACGGGGAGAAAAGTTTATTAAGATTGAAAAGGCACGGGCACTCCGAATTTGTCTCCAAAATCTTTTATGTTGTTTGTTTGTTAAACCTTGATTCACAATTGGTCAGTTTTAGTTTTGTCCTTTATTGTTAATCTATGTAAGTTTTCCTTTTATATAGCCCCCTGAATCATTTCTCACTGCCATGGAAGACTACGTGAAGGACGCTCCACGTCCCTTAATGCTTCAGTGGAATGCGGTATGAGACGATGTTTTCACTTACGATTTTCTATTAAAATAGAAAGGCATGAGTACCCTGTATACCAGGGAAGTTAGTTAGGAAAAGCTCCAGATGATGCTAATATTGATTAAAGGAAACTTGAATATATGATGATCTAGCATGTGAATAATCGATCTAACACATAATGTGAATCTAAATGGGATTGATTGTATATCCAGTCATTTGTTTTATACTAAACTCGAATGATAGAACCAGAACCAGAATCCTGATACCAAGAGAGAGACTGTGACCCTTGTGCCTCTACTAATGATTGTGCTCTTTGGGAATGTGAAGGGTTCAACTTCCCTATTTATCTGTAAAATTTAACCCTGAATATTTCCTAAAACCATCAATGAACTTTTACGACATGAGATTAGCTGCATTTCCATTTCTCAAGGATTTCCACCTTAACTTGCCCATGATTTCTGAAATGCAATTTCAGAAGATCATGTACTATGCATAATCCTATTCTTACATATCTATCGGTAATTTTCCAAATTGGAAAAATTTGATGCCCAATGTTCATAAAGATGAACCTGAAAGAATGTGATATTCTTGGGAATGGATATGTCTAGGTTGGTTTTTTCTTCTTCGAATTTTAGGCTTATTTTTCCGAGTAACTGGAGCTGGATCAGAAAGACTTAAAAGTAGGGACTAGTTCTTTTACATATAGTGTATAATGTCCTCTTTAACTTTTTGAATGTTTTGAAAGGATAACAATTTGTTGTTTCTCATTTCTGTCATCTTTCTGCAGTTGTCATTTTATAATTATAACAGGAACAAAAGCATTTTTTTTCCTTCTTCTACAAAATGTTTTTAATTATTGCCAGAGTCGTATATCATCTTTGTTTTGTTAGGCTAATGATGATAGAGGGAGCAAACCTGCAGTGGTTACTTGCCAACCTGCTTTGCCAATCAAGCACAAGAGTCAGGAAGAGGTTAAAGTTGAAGAGGATTCAGAGGAATCTGTCACACAGCCTGAAACCCCAAAGAAGAAGCCAAGTGAGGCTCCAGCAATGCTACCTACAGTTGATCTCTTGGTAGGAGATTTCTTGAGCAAACTCATTTTTCACTATTAGATGAACTATAAAATTGTGTGGCTTTGAAGCTAATAATATTATTATCATTATTTTCAGGGATTGTATGATTTAGAGCAGGACGGCATACACCTGGATGAAACAAATGCACTTGCACTGGCTAGTATCAACTCTGGTATAAAAAGAATTCACCAAACTGATATTATAATTTTTAAGTGTACTTAAATAAGATGCATTCCTGACTTTTGCCCCTCTTAAAACAGCAGATGCATCAAATACAACAAATGGGTTTGCTATGCCAGCTGAAACTGCTGGATGGGAGCTTGCACTTGTCACCACACAAAGCTCTAACGACTCTGCTCTGGCAGATATCAAATTGGTAAGGGGCGTCTGATTTCCCAACCCATAAATTGTGTGCTAATAAGAATAAATTGATCTTCCCAATACCAAAGAGTAACTTATCTGTCGATGATAAATGTGTATATTATCGTTAATATGTTCACATTGACATACTTGATAATGTTCAAGAGGTTTACACAAGTGCAGTCTTTTTTCCCCTCAAAATTGTTAATGAATAAATCTACAAATTTCTTAGCAACAAACCAAAACCGAATAGTTTAACATGTGACCTTTTAAGAGAGCAACAAGCACTGCTGTTAGCAATTGACAAAGTTCTTCTTTATGTTGTGTGCTGAAATCCCGTGCATGTTCAGTAATATACTTATAGATGCAAGCTATGCTTTAACTAAGGATAGTTATAAACCTTGTAAAGCAGTCGAGGGATGAAGCTCGAGGTCTTAGAACTTGAACCTCCTCATCTGAGGGATAGGTCTCAGATACATCGAGGCCGAAAAGAACATTACAACAGGGACATATTGGACAACCATCTGATGCAATGAATTTTTGCAAAGTTTTCTATGGCAACTTAACATCAATTTGTTTTTCCTAGGAGAGTTTTTTTATTGGCTTGTCTCTGTGCTATTGATAGAAAAGACGAAAATGTTGATGATGGAAAAACCATAGATTGATTCACTGTCTTTTAGTACTGACCTAGTTTCTGGATTTATTGATTCTATTTCTGCTTTTAGGCTGGTGGGCTAGACAAACTAACACTGGACAGTATGTATGACGATGCACTGTCAAGAAAAGTGACGCAGAATGGGACCTATCACATGGGACAGGTGGCCCCATATTCATTCGAGGCTGTTCAGTACTCTGAGGATCCATTTTACGCATCCAACAATATTCCTCCACCAACCAATGTGCAGATGGCAACCTTGGCTCAACAACACCAAACATTTCTGATGAATCATCAACAGCAGGTTGGCCATGATCCAACCAACCCCTTTGGTAACGCATGTTTTGCTCAAGACAGAGCGACGTATGCACCTCTAAAGCCCAACACAGGCTTGATATAGATGACTACTTGAGAAATAAGAAGAAATATGCACAATGCAGATGACAAATGTCAAGTTGGCAGTTCTAGATATGAAGCACTTTGGCATAGATCATAACGTAAGGCAACTTAGTTGAGCTGACGACCTTTTTCCTTATTTGTTAGTCGCCATTTTGATTTGCGAAGAGCCGCTAAACTGCCAAAGCCTGGACATGAGAGATGTACATAGATAGAAGTAACTCCATCATTTTAACCTCTCTTCTTTTAAACATTTGCTGATGTGGTTAAACCTGGAGACTGTAATAAAGAGTTAGAATAATTTTCCTTTCAACTAATGTAAGTGCAGGAAAGACTGTGCATCCGATGGCAGAATCAATAGCTTGTATTTCCTCCATGCGAAAGCTCACCAAAGAAGCGAATGAAGGTTTGTTGGATCAAGTACTCTTTATTTGTGTTCACTAACCACAAATCCTAATCTTGTACAGGAGTGGGTTTTTGTAAGTTATTGTTTGGAGTGTGATCCATAGATTCTTTAGTTGATTTCCTACCACTGTTAAAACCTGTCATCAGTTTGCTGGATTGCAAACTTGTGAACGTGATGCGGCCTTAATAGCATCGAACAGTAGACATGTAAAGTTACATGTTTTGTTAACCTTGCTGGTTTACTAACCTATTCCAGACAACATCGGTAGAGGATCCATAGAACCAGCCATTGTTACTAATTGTTGTATTGTAGGATAATGTGAATCAAATACTCACATCATTCTGCATGGTAATTATTGTTTTACACAAGCCAAAGTATAAAAAAGAAAGAGCAATTTTGCAAATGAGATACTATCGGTCTCAGTGTAATCTTCAATAGTATTAAGATTATATACTGATGCAGTTGAATCCTGCTCTCATTTTTTACCTTGACTTGGACCTGCACAGGAAACACACGTGATCCAAGGATCACCGTTGTGGTGGTCGATGACACTCCGATGCTAAAGTCAGACAAGGCTGGAGGAAAGCTTAAATCTGTAAATTGTGTTATGTAGCGTACATTTCTCTGTCAAACCCGTGTCTTATTTATAATGCGAGAGTCCTCGTTCGACTATGCCTTTGGTGGCGTAGTTTAGGGAAAAAGATATTTCTAGAGACCATTTCCTAATTGGAAGTCGCCCTTGTAAGAGAGTTCCCTACATGACTCGTGTTCCTAGATCCGCGGGAGGGGTTTCCCTTTCTGATTGTTGTCCATGCAAGGAAGTTTTCATGCACGACTTATATTCTGGGATATGTTTCCTAGTCGGAACCAATGTGTTGATGGCCTGCCCGTCTTAGAAGATCCCTCAAATACTTGCCTGATTAGGTCTTAAGGGTATTGAGCTTTACCATGTGACGTGTGGGCTTAATATGGCGTTGCAACTTGGATTCGATCTTTGGATATGGGCTTATTGTGTCTGGGCCTTGCCAGATTTGATGAGCATCCGGGCCTGCTTTGTACTATTGAAAAAATCATCGTGACACTCGTACAATGCAAATTAAAGGACGGTTTGGTGTATCATCAGCTATCCCCCCCCCCCCCCCCCCCCCGAGTTTTGTGCCAGTTCATCGGTCCATCAAGCCACGTCGTAAAGGACCTGAGCGGTCATGATTAGTTGTGTACTTGATGGATTGGTGTAGAGTGGAAACTATTGCTTCCATATGGTGAAGCCAAGGCCTCCCCAAGATGATGTTGTAGGCAGATGGAGCATCGACCACCATGAACTCCTGGACAAGGTACTTCCGTAACTATGGCTCTCCTGCCACCACCATTAAGTTGATTCTTCCAATAGGGAAGCATTTTTCTTCGCTAAACTAGACCATGGGGGTCGGTGTTAAGTCCGGAAAACGTTGAGAAACAAGATGTTTTAAGAGCTTCTAGTGTCCATCAAGGCATTTTTCACTTCCCACTTTGAAACGAGGACCGAGATGACGAGGGCGTCATGGTGGGGAAAATGAACGCTCTGAAGGTTCTGGTCCGTGAACGTAAGCGGTGGGATGAGGCTCTATACAAGTGCATGCTGCACTTGTTTGTCTTTGCAAGTGGGTTGCATCCGCATTTCGAGAAGCGTCCTCTTGCGGGACTTGTTTGATTGCTCACCTTTGGAGCCAACTCCATGAAGCACATATATGACGCCATGAGTTTCTTTTTCTATTTCCTTAACAAAATCTTCCATTTCCTTTGCTTGATCCAACATCTTCTCCGAGCATAAGAACTCCTTGAGCTTCCGCTTCCGGATCCAGTACTCTATCTCGTTTTTTAGACTCTTACAGTTCTCAGTATCGTGGCCGCCCTCCTTGTGAAAGGAGTAGTATTTTTTGTTAACGCGACGGGAAGGGGTTCCTCGATGTTTTGCAGGCCACTTTAGCTTTTCTCAATTCTTAATAGAGTTGAGGACGTCGGATAGAATGACGTTGAGGGGAGTGACATGCTTAGCATCGACGTAATTGGAGACCTTATCCTGCCTTGCAAGGCCAGAGTTGGGCTTGCTATCATTGCGCTTCCTTTTCCTGTCGTTGTTATCCCGTTTCTCCCCTTCTTTTTGTTTATGGATGCAAAGGGTTTATTTTCGGACTCCACCTCCTTATTGGCGGCCATCATCTCATTGAGAGTGATGTACCTTTGGGCATTCTTTAGTAAGTCTGACATATCATTTGGGGGGTTTAGGGTGAGGAAATCATAGAACATGCCCCTCCTCAGTCCTTATTGACCGCTGTGTTGCTACTGCATTTGTCAATGAAAGTTAACTCATCGTTGAAGTGTATGACGTATTCCCATAACATCTCGTTAGGCTTCTGTCTGAGTGTCAGTGGATAATGCGGGCCATTCCTGATTCTCTAGCTGCCTACGAAACATGAAAGGAATGTTTTTGCCAATGTCCAGAATGAGTCAATGGACCCCGAAGGGAGGCTGTGGAACCAGGTCAGCACTGACTTTTTCAGGCTGGTAGGGAATGACCGGCACATTATTAATGCTTCAGATATTTCTTTGAGTGTCATTACATGTTGGAAGTTGTGCAAATGATCAGATTGGTATGTCGTCCCGTCATAGAACTCCAGCTTCGGCGGAGTGAATTTCTTCGGCAAGGGCTCGTTCATGATATGATCTATGAAAGACGGGACAATGAGGTTGAATAGTACATCAAGATTGTTGGCCCTCAGTCTGATGAGGTTCTAGGAGACCTGTCCGTTAACCCTGGACGTTGGGTCTCCGTCTTTGGTCCATTATGAACATGCAGAAGCGGCGTGACTTTCCTGAACATGTTCCCTTGAGTTTTCCTGGGACGTAGCTCTTTGCTGCTTCCGTTCTCCTTCTGCGGGCGGACGATTTGCTGGGTGAGAATCTCAATTGCTCGTGCAATCTGTTGCGTATGAGTTGATAGTAGATCCACCCTTGGGTCCGCCGCTGCTGCAACCGGTGCAGGTATATGACTTTGTTCCTCTTGCGGTACTGGATTCGTTAGAGTTGGTGGCGCCCTCGTAGTACAAGCGTTCGAGGGCTCAGTGATGTCTCCATTGTTGTGAGATCTCGTGGTCACCATATCTCTGTACTGTGAGGCAGGGTAGTATCACTGTTTTTTAAGGAACTTCGCCAGTCCCCACGGACGGCGCCAAAATGATGTAGTCAAATTATGCTATAATTTTTTACCTTAACCTGGACCTGCACATGGAACACACATGAGCCAAGGACCACTGTTGTGGATGTCGATGGCACTCTGATGCTAAAGTCGGTCAAGGCTGGAGGAAAGTTTAAAGTTGTAAATTGGGTTTTGTAGCGTACATTTCTCTGTCAAATATGTGTCTTATTTATAATGTGAAAGTCCTCGTTTGGCTAGGCCTTTGGTGGCATAGATTAGGGAAAGAAATCTTGTTGTATATCCTTTCCTAGTTGGGGGGTCATCCTTGTAGAAGAGTTTTCCTACACGACTTGTGCTCCTAGATTTGCGGAGAGGTTTCCCTTTCGGAGTGTTGTCCATGCAAGGAAGTTTTCATGCACGACTTATACTCTGGGTTATGTTTCCTAGTTGGAACCAATTTATTGATGGTATGCCTGTCTCAGGAGATCTCCTAGATACTTGACTGATTAGGTTTTACGGGTATTGATTTTTACCATATGATTGTGGATTTAATAAGGCATTGCAACTTGGATCTGATCTTCTGGAATCGACCGTTATGAGCTTATTGTTGTCTGGGCCTTGCCAGATTTGGTGGGCATCCGAGCCCGTTTTATACTGCCGACGAAATCATTGTGACACGCGTACAATGCTTATTAAAGGACAGTCTGGTGTATCATCATATACCATAAATCTGTGGATCTGTAAATGTTCTAACAACCCCATATGTAAAACAATTTATTTTTGTTAAAGCATTATGCATATATAAACAAGGAATATTCATACAGTCCTTGGCCAGCTATAACTGCCAACTTGTGAGCCTCGACATTGAGGTTTTTGCTAATATATTTACAAAAAGCGAAAGGAAAAGACGTCTAATATTCAAAAAAATGGACACCAAACCCAATCCAAAGCAAAAGCTGAGCTATTGTCCTTCGAGAAAAGCACCTCTAGAAAGTCTACCATTGTTGAGCCTGAATCAATAGAAGGGCCGCCTCTCATGCATAGAGCACAACCATGGTGTTATCCAAGACCTTTTCTTGAAACGTACTAGAAACAATAGCCATGGTATTTCCATTCAAATCCAACGCAATGACACCAACAACCCCCTGCTTAGTATGAGCAAAAAACAAGCACCAAAGTTAACAATGACAATATCAGGATCTAGAAGGATGGGAGACTCAAGGAAGGGTGAGAAGCAAATGTTAAGGTGGTGTTTGTTAGCAAACTCAATTTGAGTCTGGATAAGATCTAAACTACAAGCTACAGATGCAGTAGGGGGACCTATCGTACGGTGAAGTTGAGGGGATGTAGCATGGTTAGTATGGGCATCCACTCTGGCTGATCTGAATATGAGAGGGACCGAACGCAGAGTGAGATTGGTACCATCCAAATCAGATCTGACCCAAAGAGAGAACCATTGAGACCAGATGTTGTTAAGGATAGATGAGAAGGCTTTGATGTGGAATTTGGCATTGTTGAGCACAATATTGTTGCAAAGGCGCTAGATGAAAGAAGGGCAGCCGTAAACTGGGTAAATATCTCTCTAGAAGAGTCTGGTTGCTCCTTAACGAATTTCTACAAGAAGTGGAAAAATCTGGGAATTGAAGGCAGATGAAGTGACGGATTGTGCCTATCAATGGGAAGGAAGGATAACAACTAGAGCCGACTAGTAACCAGGCGGAGAAAGAATAGATGTAAAACGTCTTTCGTGTGGTTGTTACAGAACACACAACAGTTGTCAATAGAAACGTGCACCCGTACTAAGTTGGACACAGTAGGAAAAAGGTATTGGCTGACTTTCTAAAGGAAAAAAGGGCATTAGGTGGGACCTTAATGCGCCAGAGTTGGCGAAGGATTTTGAGCCCCAAGAGGAGGGGCGAGGGTTTGAGGAAGAACCATCATTCTGCATCCTGGAGAAAACTTGGGTAACACTTTTTTATAGAGAAGATACCTTTTTTGTCACCCAACCAGATGAGTTTATTAGGATGGATAGTTTGTCTGAGAAAAATATTCGTAATATCCTTAGCCACAGAAGCTGGAAAATATAATCGGATAAGATCAATCTTCCAGTGAATCAAATTCAAAGGAGAGACCAACCAAATGTCCGAGAAAGAGGAAGGACGATTTGGTGCCTGTGGGTCAAGCTCACACTCAGCCAAAAACAAACCAGGTTTAACCCAAGCATCATTCCAAAGGTCAATCTGGTTGTTGGAAAGCACTTGCCCGAGCTGAATAGACTTCATCTTAGAAAAAGCATGAACAATACCCCGCCACGTAAATAGCCTTAGAACAGAAGTAAATAACCTTGAGTTGGCGAGATTTCTGAGCATGTGGGAAAAGAAATGACATTCCACACATTTTTTGCCATTAGAGAGAGATTCTTGTTCCTGGATGAAGGAATATTGAGACCCCCAAGGTGACGGGGCAATGCAATTTTGTTCCAAGTGTAGACATGCTTAGCTTTACCCTTTCATGACCATTCCACCATAAATTCCCGGTGAGAGTGTCTATTTGTCTGGAAATAGTGGAAGGAAGAATGTACGTTTGCATGGTGTAGACCAGAATAGAATTGAGAACTGCCCTTATCATGATAATGCAACCGGCCTATGACAAGACTTTAGATTTCCAAGCCGATAATTTGGAATTGATTTTGTCGATAAAAAATTGGAAATCAGTGGTTTTATGCTTAGAGAACAACAGGAGAGATCTCAGGTATTTGTATTTAGGATGATAAATATTGGATCCTAAAATCTTGTTAATCATCTTAGCATGCTTGGGGTGAACATTGGAGTTATAGAAGATTGAAGACTTGTCAAAATTAACTCCCTGGCCAGAGGCTTGATAGTACTGATGGAGGATGTCTTTAACCGAGTGGGTCTCAGCTAAAGAAGTGCAGTTGAACAACATAAGATTATCAACTTAAATGAGGCGACTGACATAAGGGAATTGGCGTCTAATTTTGATGCCTTTAATAATGTCGCCCGCTTCTACCTTGGCTAGAAGGCGGGAGAGAGCTTCTGCAACCAGGATGAAAAGATAAGAAGAGAAAGGATATCCTTAGCTAATCCCTTTAGAAGGCTTTAAATATGAAAGATGGAAACCATTCAGAAGAACTTGAAGGGAAGTAGTAGAAATACATTGTTCGATCAAATCTGTCCATTCCTCTATAAAACCCAATTGCTTAAAGATTTGAAGAAGAAAAGACCATTCTACTCGTTCATAGGCTTCCGCCATGTCAATTTTGATGACCATCTAGCCTTGAGACTTTTTGCTGAAAATGTTGCATTTGGAATAAAGTCTCATGGATCAGGTTGATCTTATAAGTAATGGACTGGCCTTTAAGGAAAGCCCCCTAGTTCGGGGAAATAATGATGTCGAGCAATGATTTGAGATGGTTGGCCAGGATCTTAAAGATCACATTGTAAATTACATTACAAAGCCCAATAGTCGAAATTTGTCTAGTGTGACCGGATTCCCAACTTTAGACAGCAGAGCTATGAATGTTTCATTAAGTTTAAGACCGCCTTAATAACATCTTGATTGACAATATCTTAGTAAAATTGGGGGGGGGGAATGCGTGGAAATCGTCCGGACCAGGGGTTTTGTGAATATCTATAGCAAAAACAACGTCTCTGATATGATTTGCGGTAGGGATTGCCAAAAGAGCTTCATTGTCCGCCGAAGAGATGACCGATTGAAAGAGTTGAAGGATATTGGGGTCAGGGGTTGGTTGGGAAGAATGAAAAATATTGGCGAAATAATCATTCAAGACCAAGGAATGTGATTTTGCAAAATTTCATCGAAAATTTCGTTTGTTTGAAATTACAAAAAGAAAAATGGCGAAATTAAAAGCTACATTTTTTCGAGAGTTTTTTTTTTTGAAAATTTTCGAGATTTTTCGTTAATTTAAAAAAAAAATTCGTAAATTTCAATTTTTTTTAATAAATTTCATTTTTTTCGCAAAACCACAAAACCCAGCTACCAAAAATTACATTCTTTGGATGATTTTTTTCAAAAAAATTTGGAGTTTTTCGTATTATAAATTCTTCTAATTATTTATTGATTTTTAAAACCACCCCCAGATTTTCTAATTATCATTTCTTATACTTATATATTGATTTTTGAAACCACCTCTGATTTTCTAATTATATATTGATTTCATGTTTGTTTCATTTCTTGGTATTTAGGCTTTATTTAATATTTAATAAATTTATTTACTTGCATCTAATTTCTTTTCACATTTTCTTATACCCTTGAAATTTATTATATATATTATGTATTTTCGAAATTTTTATGTTTTTTCTTTACACACCAAAATATTTCTTAAAATCAGGATACTGAAATGAACTCGAAAAATGAAATCACAATCCTTGTTCAAGACATGGCCCATAGCCGATGGTTTGGATTGCCAATTATTCGTCGAGTCCTTAAGTCTTATAATACTATTGGATTTTCGGCGTATAAGGGTGGTGAGGTGAAAAAAATGGGTATTACGATCACCATCATGAAGCCAGGAGGCACTAGATTTATTCAGCCAAAAAGGCTCTTCTCAGACAAGTAGTTTAGATTGGGGAGATTCTAAGATAGATATAGCCTCCAAGTTCTTCTGCAAAGGGAGATCATTCTGAAGCCTATCAAGAGCTCGCTTAGTTTTTTTAATACAAATTTGAACATTTCAAAAATTAGTCTTATTCCACTTGGAAAGAGCATGACTGAGCTTTTTGGTTTTGCTGTGAAAATTACCATACGGAGAAGCATGCCCACCAAGGAGCCAGGTATAAGACACTGGCTTACGACAGAGAGGGTCCCTAGTCAACATGTGAAAGAATTTAAAGGGTTTAAGTTGATGTGTGCAATGAGTGACCAATTGTAAGGATATAGCCCTATGATCAGAGGACGGGGCATGGATAGAACGACGGGAGGCAGAAGGAAACGAATCCATCCAATTAGTGTTAACTAGAACCCTGTCAAGCTTGGCTTTAATGCCATGTTTATCCGAACGTTTATTATGCCAAGTTAACTGGGAACCTTGAAGAGGGAGGTCTAGCAGTTGATGTGTCACGCCCCGACCCACCACGGGAATCGCAGTGTGCCGATGAGTGAAATAACCTGTAATACAGGCGGATCGTAACCGACCACAACATCATAATATAACACATTCTTGATACGAGAATGAAACGAAAATAAAAACTAAGATAAAAATTTGAACAAAATAAGTATATTTGATTTGCCTCGCCAGAGTCAAAGCAACAAAACTATACAAGCATCTAGTATAACACTATAGTACACCTGATAACACAGAGGAAGCAAAACATACCCGTACAGGGTGGATAGGACCAAACAACACAAAACGCACCTACAACGGAAAACGAGGCCTAAGCACCACGATCACCAGGAACGCCAACACTGTCTGCACTCCAATAGAAAGCACACCCCTTGCGGAGTCAGCAAAGCACAAAGCTAGCTTGTGCGAGCGAACTAAATACAAATAACAGAATACTATACAAGGAAAAATCATGCCAGATAATAAAGGATAAGCAACAAGTTCTAAAGTCTAAATCACACCGTATCTCTAAATATAATATTTCTAAGTTCAAGCAACAACACAAACACTTCAGATTCAACAATAACTACAAGTTTACAATATATATCGATCATTACACGTGATTCAAACATGGTAAATATCAAGCGATGAAAATAAAGACATTCTCATAGTTCTTCCTAGTCTCCTAGGTATAACAATCAAGTCGAAACCAAAAATCCTGTAAAATTTTGTATAAGTGTCTCATATCGTGGGTATCCGCATACCCTACGAATGTGTCTCACCCAGACACATCCCACAATGTGCACCAGTACCACTTCGGGCTCGTTTGTATCTTAATGGGGTGCCATCTGCCAGGATACAAACTCAAACATCCCGAACGACTGGCCTAACACAGCCAACCTAACATAATCAAACTCAAGCGCGCTAGGAGGGAAAGCGAGTAATCTCCAAAGCACGTCCTCCGGGACCCATCCTACTGCACTCTCTAGTGGCAAGTGTGGTGCGGGAGCTCACGCACCTCAGCAAGCTTGCCACATGCAATAGCGTCCTCAATGTCAGGTGTGAGTCATCTCAAGCACCATGCAACTCACGATGCGAGCAAGCTCCTAAGAATCGGCATAACATGCATTATAGCGGGGTAAAGACACTTACACTAACATCCACATGCACAAATGACGAGTTTGTACATAATCAAAGGAAACAGACGTGCAATCATAATCAATTCGGTAATTTTTATAAAACCACGACTATGCCAGGGTCCCAACATGACCCAATTCACCACGATAAATTTATTCAAGTCGATTATTGATGCAGATTTAACTAACCTAAATAAATAGGTTAATTTAACCTAGTCTTAATAACTGCAAGTGTACAGTGTCTAACTGATAGACAAGGGCAAGTACAGGTCGATCCCCAAGGACTGTGGTTGCAATTAAATTTCAGAGTTGACTTAAACTAATTTAAATGGGGGTTACAACAATCAAAATATCTAAACTAAAAATCAAATTAAAAAGCAAAATAAAAAGTTTTTAAGAATATGAGAAGGGAAACCAAGGCATTGAATCCACCAATTCAGTTTTTCAAGTTATTTTAATCTAACTTATTATTTTCTAAAGCGAGAAGCTTGAGGGATGAGAATCCCTTGCTTGCATCGATGATGTGATCGTTAAGAACAATTAAGTTTTAAAATCCAATGTTACAATTAACTTCAGCATAAATTATAGACTCCTAGCATTGAGTGTCTTATTACGGCACACTCAATCACAAGTCTAATTTATTAAGTTTCAACTCCTAGCATTGAATGTCTTATTACGACACACTCAATCACAAGTCTAACTTAACCAATTAAAACTGATGCTTTAAATATTAGCAAAGAAAACTCTAACTACCGACTAGTCTAGATAAAATTCGATATAATCGGTGAAAATAATTTACTAATACTCAGAAATTAAATGTATTTTGCAGTTAAGCATATAGTAAAATAAAAAGTCAAACTAGAACAAACTCTTGAAGCCCAATTGGTTTCATCTGAGCCTTGGCGAAGGGTTTAGCTCTCCATAGTAGCCGTGGTCATGGCGTCAATGGAGGTGGAAGTCATCTCTGCATGGACACGAATCCCGAGAAAAAGGCTGTTGATGAACTGTGGTGGCTTAGAGTTAACACCGGGGTGCAAATAACTAACTGTTTGAAAAATAGTTGGTTCCCGCCAAAGTCGCGCTCCTCTGCGTTTCGTCTCCAGCGAGACGCGTCTGTTCTTCACTCCTTGCGAGGGTCCTCTCCTCCCGACCGACTCCGGTACCTACAAGAAGATAGAGAGAGGGTGAGGAAACAATGAGATAACAAAAAATGCGAAAGAGGAAGCGAAACGGGGGCGGAGAAACAGGGAGGCGCTCCATGTTTCCGCTACTGCTTGCGAGTTCTGCTCCTCCGGCGAGCTCACGTCCTTGCAAGAGAAAGAGAGGGACGGGAGATGAATGACCGAAGAAGAATAGGGAGAGAATGAAAGAAGGAGACAAGGCGAGAGAAGAAAACAAGGCGGTGCTCTATCGCGAGGTCTGTTTCACGGCGGCGGTGGTTGTGTTGCTTGTGACGATGAGAACAGGGGCTGAGGAGATGGAGTGGTGTGCGAAGCTCGTTGGCGAGGTGAAGGTCTGATGCGAAATTGGGTTGTCACGCCCTTGTTTCGTGGTGGTGGTGGTGCTCGGGTGATGGTGGTGACTGTGTGTGTGTGCATGATGTGTTACGGTGGTTTGCGACAGGGGCAGGGGTAGTAGTTGTGCAAAACAGTGAGGTGACGGCTGATGGTGGAGGACGAGCCCCAGAGAGGGGAAGAACAGAGAGAATAAGAGAGATGAGCTTTCTCCAAACTAGGGAAGCTAAATAGGGTTCTCTTATTTTCTTGGGCCTGGGTTCTCCAAAAGACGTTGGGATTGGGTTTTTAGGTTAGCATTTTGGGTTTGGGCTTAGGTTAAATTAGGTGGACCTAGGTTTATTAGAGTTAGGTTTAGTTATGTGACTCTCTACTTTGTACCACCGCTAGAATCGACAAATTGTCATTCCTTAAATTGTCGCCTTAATACGCTTTCATCGTTCACGCTCAAATTCCTACAAAGACATGAAAACGAAATAATTATTATAAAATATAATAATCGAAACACTAACATATATAAATTAAGGGATATATTATGTAATAATTACGTGAATATCAATTATCATACATGGTCAAGACTCGGCAATCCACGGTAAAACATGACATACTATGCAAATTCAAAAACGAAGCATACAAGTCCAATGTCAGTACACCAAAGCCTAATCACCCCAAAATTCATTCACAAATCCAACACAATCATCGAAATATTTGAAAACCCCGAATTTCGGATTTTGATTCAATTATACACAATTGATGGTATATGTAAAAATTAAATTCAGGATTTCAAATAATTATTTCTCAAAATAAATATTATAATTCCACTCACCTGAGCGGAATGAGTTTTCAGAACCCAATTCCTACCGGTCGAAGCTCCTAACACGCAAAACTACGAATGCGGGACCACAATTTTTTTAAAAAAACTACAAGGCAGACTCGAAGGTGAGCAAACTAGCTGAAAACTAAATAAATAAATAAATTACAAGTGGCGCGTGACTGAAAGAAAAACTTACAGGCAATAAAATTTTGGCAAACACCTCGCCGAAACCCAAAGTTTGGCGAAAAACTCGCCGAAACCCTCCCTACTCTGGTCTGATTGCCTCCAAACCGCACAACAGGCCGAAAATAGGTCTAAGAACACTCGAAGTCACGAATGTGTGGCTCACCCACGCACCCAAAGTCTGGATTCATGCCAAAGAACCCTCAAAACGAACATGCACCTTGATTTTTTTGAAAGATCTGGCCAACACCGAAATCACCGTTGCATGTCGAGTCTATGGGCTCCAAATGTCGCCACCAAGGCCCCTCAATGGCTGATCGGAGCTACGAAAACCGATCAAATAGCCAACACCAAATAAGCCCACACAAATCTGAAATTTCGATTTTCTTAACGGAAAAACCAAAACAAGAAGGAGAGGGGAGAAAGAGGAAGAAAAATGAGGAGGAGGTGAGATTTGGGGAAAGAAAATAGGCAAATCAAACGAAGAGGACGAAGGGTCTCGCTCCCTGGAAAGAAAAAAAGAAAGAAAAGGAGGGGGGTTGTCTCTTAAAGGGTGGGTGGCTATGTGCCCCCACCACATTGACTGAGTATACCCCTGACCAATTTTATTTTTTTTAAATAATGATATTACATCATACACACCTTAAAAGAGATATCGTCCTTGAGATTGGACAAAGCCATGACAAGAAAACCTAGGAGAAAAGCTCGGGATATTTTTGTCTCATTTGGTTCTCCAGCTCCCAAGTCACGTCACCCGTTCGGTGGCTCCACTGAACCTTTACTAACTTCACTGTCCTCCGACGAAGTTATTTCACATCATCATCAACAATGGCTACTGGCCTCACTGAATACGTCAACTCATCAGAAATCTCCACCTCAGCGGGCTCTAAAATTTGCGACGGGTCTGCCAAACACTTTCGCAACATGGATACGTGAAACACGTCGTGGAGACCTGACATACTCTGCGGAAAATCCAATCTGTAGGCCACTGGTCCAATCCTCTCAGTAATCTCATATGGCCCTACATACCTCGGTGCAAGCTTCCCTCGACTTTGAAACCTAACAACTCCGCGCAACGGGGAAACTTTTAGAAAAACCCTGTCACCAACATCAAACGCTAACTCCTTACGCCTCCTATCAGTGTAACTCTTCTGTCTACTCTGGGCTGTCAACAAACGCGCTCTAATCAACTCAATCTTCTCTGTAGTTTCTCTGATCACATCCGACCCCAACTGACTTTCCAATCTCTGCCCAACAAACAGGGGACCTACACGGTCGTCAGCAGAGTGCCTCAAACGGTGCCATGCCAATACTTATGTGGTAGCTGTTGTTGTACACTACCCGATTCACTCGCTCAGATTGGCCATCTGTTTGTGGATGATAAGTTGTACTCATGTCCAATCTAGTATCCATAGCTTGCTGAAAGCTCTGCCAGAAGTGGGCAGTGAAAAGCGGATCTCTGTCGGATACAATCAAAACAGGCGACCCATGAAAGCGAACTATCTCCCGAATGAACAACACCACTAGACTGTCTGTCGTTTGATTCATACTAACAGGGATGGAATGTGCACACTTCGTCAACCGATCAACAATGACCCATATCGACTCATTGCCTTTCCTCGACCATGGAAGTCCATCGATGAAATCCATAGTGATATACTCCCACTTCCACGTCGGGATCTCCAATGGATGCAATAACCCAGACGGTCTCTGATGCTCGGCTTTCACCTGCTGACAAGTCGCACACTGTGCCACAAACTCTCCAATGTCTTTCTTCATACCACGCCACCAGAAAGAACGTCTCAAATCTCGATACATGCATCTTTGTTCCACCGGGGTGAATGGTGAAACAAGATCTATGAGGTTCCTGTAAGATATCTCGTCACAATTCCTCATCAGACGAAACACAAAGCCGCCCATGAAACCGCAACCCTCCATCTGAATCCACCGACCAATCGGTAGGGCACTCATCCAATGTGTCCACTACCAAATCTGCTATCTGCCTCGTAATCACTGGATCGGAGGTCTGTCTCTCCACCACTTTACTGATCAACGTCGGATAAACTGCTAAACTCCCTATCATGCTGCCTTCTGTACTGAAAGTAGGCTGAACTGCAAATGAACCAATGTCTCAAGTGTTCGGTACTCCTGAATCATCATGGTTGCCATCATTGCATGTCGCCTACTCAAGGCATATGCGACCACATTGTCCCTACCAGGCTGATACTGTATCTCGAAGTCATAGCTGCTAAGAAAATCAATCGTTGTTGCCTCATATTCGACTCCCTCTGAGTGAACAGGTACTTCAAACTCTTGTGATCTGTGTGAACAACTCGAACCTCTCACCATACAGATAATGTCTCCAAATCTTCAAAGCAAAGACTACGGCTGCCAACTCTAAATCATGTGTCGGATATCTCTGCTCGTGGGGTTTCAACTGTCTAGACGCATAGGCTACGACCTTCTCGCCTTGCACCAACACTCCACCCAATCTTGTACTGCAAGCATCAGTAAATACCACCAGTCGGCTACCAGGTGTCGAAATAGTCAACACTGGTGCTGAAGTTTCAAAGTTTCAAATGCGTCTTCACACTTTTCTGACCATACACAAGGAACATTCTTCCTAGTTAACTGAGTGAGTGGTGCCGCAATCAGGGAAAATTTCTCGATAAACCGTCGATAATAACCAGCCAAACCCAGAAAACTACGAATCTCCGTCACACTACTCGATCGTCTCCAAGACTTCACTGCTTCGACTTTCTCAGGATCCACTACAATACCTCCACTATAAATAACATGCCCGAGAAATCGAACTTTAGACTCCCAAAAGTGACACTTACTGAACTTCGCATACAACTGATTTTCTCTAAGTGTCTGCAAAACAATGCGAAGGTGCTCTCTGTGCTCTTCTAAACTCCTCGAGTACACTAAGATATCGCCAATGAAGATTACCACAAACTTGTCCAAGTACGGACTGAACAATCTATTCATCAAATCCATGAAGAAAGCTGGTGCATTTGTCAATCCAAATGGCATGACTGGAAACTCTTACAAGCCATAACGGGTCCGAAAAGCGGTAATTGGAACGAAATGTTCCTCAACTCTCATATGATGATACCCAGACTGCAAATTTAATTGTGAAAACACTATGGCTCCCCTCAACTGATCCAATAGATCATCAATTCGAGGCAATGGATACTTATTCTTGATGGTCACTTTATTCAGATCTCGATAATCTATGCACATCCTCAATGATCCATCATTATTGGATACAAATATTGTTGGAGCTCCCTAAGGTGAATTGCTCGGCCGAATAAACCCCTTACCAAGCAACTCATCAAGTTGTACTTTCATCTCTTCCAATTGCTTAGGTGCAAGCATGTACGCTGATTTAGATATAGGTGCAGTACCAGGAACTAGGTCAATCCGAAACTCTACCTCACGACGAGGAGGGATACCAGGAATCTCTTGAAAGACATCAGGGAACTCACACGCAACCTCTACAGAGCTGGTGTCGGGACAATAAATCTCAAGAGAGCTAAGAAAACTCGACATCAAAGAAACCGAATCGGGCTCACAAGCCAACACACGAGGCAAAACATCAGGTGGCGCTAACATCACTGACCTATGCCTCATATTCTGTGCCAATTGGGTCATCATTTCCATAAAAGCCTGGGAGACATCCTCTCTAGCAGTGTCTGATACCTCACCCTTGGATCTCTTGCCATGCGCCATCACCCAACCTCTACGTAAAAGAAAACACACATACAATACATCAAACAACACAACAAAAATCCTAACTCCTCTACCCAATTCACTCAAGAAAGTGGTATACGATGATGTTCTATGTAAACCGATAAACAATGGCTTTGATACAAAGCTCTGTCACGCCCCGACCCGCCATGGGAATCGCAGCATGCTGATACGTGAACTAACCAGTAATACAGGCGGATCGTAACCGGCCATAACATCATTATATAACACATTCTTGGTACGAGAATGAAACGGAAATAAAAACTACGATAAAAATTTGAACAAAATAAGTATATTTAATTCGCCCCGCCAAAGTCATAGCGACAAAACCAATATACAAGCATCTAGTATAACACTATAGTACACCTGATAACACAGAGGAAGCAAAACATACCCGTACAGGGTGGACATGACCAAACAGCACAAAATGCGCCTACAACAGAAAACGGGGCCAAACCACTACGATCAGTAGGAACGCCAACACTGTCTGCACTCCAATAGAAGCACACCCCTTGCGGATTCAGCAAAACACAAAGCTAGCTGGTGCAAGCGAACTAAATACAAATAACAGAATACTATACAAGGAAATTTCATGCCAGACAATAAAGGATAAGCAACAAGTTCTAAAGTCTAAATCACACCGTGTCTTTAAAGATAATATTTTTAAGTTCAAGCAACAACACAAGCATTTCAGATTCAACAATAACTACAAGTTTACGATATATGCCGACCATTACACGTGATTCAAACATGGTAATATCAAGCGATGAAAATAAAGACAATCTCATAGTTCTTCCTAGTCTCCTAGGTATAGCAATCAAGTCGAAACCAAAAATCATGTAAAATTCTTTATAAGTGTCTCATATCGTAGGTATTCACATACCTTACGAATGTCTCACCCAGACACATCCCACAACGTGCAGCACCAGTACCACTTCGGGCTCGTTTGTATCCTAATGGGGTGCCATCTGCCAGAATACAAACTCAAACATCTTGAACGACTGGCCTAACACGGTCAACCTAACACAATCAAACTCAAGCGCGCTGGGAGGGAAAGCGAGTAATCTCCAAAGGACGTCCTCCGGGACTCGTCCTACTGCACTCTCTAGTGGCAAGTGCGTGCGGGAGCTCACCGCACCTCAGCAAGCTTGCCACATGCAATAGCATCCTCAATGTCAGGTGCGAGTCATCTCAAGCACCATCCAACTCACGATGCGAGCAAGCTCTTAAGCATCAGCACAACAGACATTATAGCGAGGTAAAGACATTTACACTAACATCCACATGCACAAATGATGAGTCTGTACATAATCAAAGGTAACAGACGTGCAATCATAATCAATTCGGCAATTTTTATAAAACTACGACTATGCCAGGGCCCCAACGAGACCCAATTCATCACGATAAATTTATTCAAGTCGATTATCATACATGCTCAAGACTCGGCAATCCACGGTAAAACATGACATACTATGCAAACTCGAAAACGAAGCATACAAGTCCAATGTCATTACACCAAAGCCTAATCACCCCAAAATTCATTCACAAATAACCAACACAATCATCGAAATATCTGAAAAACCCTGAATTTCGGATTTGGATTCAATTATACACAATCGACAGTATAATGTAAAAACTAAATTCAGGATTTCAAATAATTATTTCTCAAAATAAATATTATAAATCCACTCACTTGAGCGGAATGGGTTTTCAGAACCCAATTCCTACCGGTCGAAGCTCCTAACACGCAAAACCACGAATGTGGGACCACAATTTTTTTTTTAAACTGCAAGGCGGGCTCGAAGGTGAGCAAACTAGCCGAAAACTAAATAAATAAATAAATTACAAGCAGCAATAAGAATTCGGCAAACACCCCGTCGAAACCCAAATTTTGGCGAAAACTCGCTGAAACCCTCCTTACTCCTGTCTGATCGCCTCCAAACTGCACAACATGCCAGAAATAGGTCTAAGAATACTCAGAGTCATGTATGTGCGGCTCACCCACGCACCCAAAGTCTGGATTCACGTCGAAAAAACCCTCAAAACGAACACGCACCTTGATTTTTTTGAAAAATTTGGCCAACACCGAAATCACCCTTGCATGTCGGGTCTATGGGCTCCAAATGACACCACCAAGGCCCCTCAATGGTTGATCGGAGCTACGAAAACTGATCAAACAAGCCAACATCAAATAACCCACACAAATCTGAAATTTCGATTTTCTTAAATGAAAAACCAAAACAAGAAGGAGAGGGAGAAACAGGAAGAAAAATGAGGAGGAGGAGGTGAGATTTGGGGGAAGAAAATCGACAAATCAAACGAATTTCACGCTGGAGACGAAGAGGACGAAGGGTCTCGCTCCCTGGAAAGAAAAAAGAAAGAAAAGAAAGAAAAGGGGGGGGGGGGTTGTCTCTTAAAAGGTGGGTGGCTATGTGCCCCCACCACATTGACTGAGTACACCCCTGACCAATTTTTTTATTTTTTTTTAAACACAGATATTACATGATGAGTGTCAATAAAGTGTCGGAGATGATTCAGATATGAGGGCGTAGGCCGGTTGCCCCCAATTTTTTTGTGGGTCATAGAGCGCATTGAGATCTCCTATGACAATACCCGGAAGGGGTTGAAGGGCATAAACCTGTAGCATAGTCTTCCAAAAATGAATTCATCGCTGGATTCGATTCTCCATGAACAAAAAGAGCCGACCATACATTAGTAGCATAATAATCAATACTGGTATAATTAAAGTAGTATTTACAAGAAGAAAACATAGTAAGGTGGATGCCTTCCTTTCAGAAGAGAGTTATTCCTCCAAACTGTTCTTGTGCGGGAACTGAAAGTCCATGACGGAAACCCAGTCTCTGACGAGTACGGTCTATTTTGGTGCAGCTAGCCTTAGTTTATGAAAAGAAAAGAATATCTACATTGGACTGACGAGAGATGGCCTTTATGTTTCGAAACACCTCAAAATTTGTGTCTCTAGCGTTCCATGAGAATATCATGACGAAGGGGGCGACCCTTCGGAGGTGGTCGCCTGAACTTGTGATGAACCAGGAGTGGGAATAACAAAGTTAACATCTCAGCCAATAGCATGAACATAAATTGTAGTAGTGGGGATCCTGCAGGAAGTATTGCCATATGTGGACATCTGAAGCAGTAACTGGAATGGTTGTGGACCATGTATGAGAGGCAACAGGAGCTGTTGTGGCTGTGACATCACTGGAATTAGAGAGTTTCTAAATGTCGAGGAAACCGGCGAGGAAATGGGAGAGGAAAGACACGTGGCGGAGTGGGGACCGTCCACCCCGCTCGAGATGCGTGTCATCATTTTGGTGCGCGCATCTCGAGCGGGGTGGACGGTCCCCACCCCGCCACGTGTCTTTCCTCGCCCATTTCCTCGCCTGTTTCCTCGACATTTAGAATTCCTCCTGGAATTACTAACGAGTGCTTTTGTAGCACCCCATAATTTTTGTACTTACTGAAATTTTTATATATTTTTGTGTGATTGTCTTCATTAAGTTATGGGCATACGTATAAGATATTTGTTTGTCCATGTGATGTGTAGTTTGTTTATTTAAGAATTAATTTCCTACTTACCTTCCCCTACCGAATCTCGGGACGAGATTCTTTTGAGTTGTATATATTGTAATACCCGCCTAATTAAATCAATATAAAAATTTTTTATTTATTAATTGTGGCGTATACTGTAATCTCATTTATTGGAAAAAAAAGATTTTTGTTTGCCATTACTAAATAGAATAAAAATGTGGGGGTAGTTTATAAATTAGTGTTATTGTTCTTTTGGGCTTGGTTTTGGGCTTTTATTAAACTAATAAGTAGGGTTTTTATTTTGTGAAAGAGGGTGGGTGCATTCAAAACTTTGGTGGGGACGAATAGCCACCCACCTTATAAAAAGAATAACCCTATTTTCTTTCTTTTTATCTCTTTTCTCCTTCCTTCTCTTTTCTTCTTCGATGGCCGACAACAAGAGAAATAAGGAGGTGACAGGCCAGGCAAAATGAGAGTGATGACGACGATAGAAGGAGACGGCGTAGGAGTAGTGTGCTTGAGGAGAAGAGGAAGAAGAGAAAGCGAGAAAAGGATGATGATCGTGAGGATAGATTGAGAGAAAAGGAGGAAATTGCTGAGGCTAAGAGAAGAGCAATTGAGGAGGAGCAGCAGAAGAAAGATGAACCAAAAAGATGCTATTGATTTGGGTCAGGCCTATCTGACTACATTCTGGAAAAAGGTGGATGTGGGTTTTTGTTCGTGTTACTGATGAGCACATAACATTTATGAAGCAACAGGCTAATATCGGATCTAGAATGTTGTCATCAAAGGATGGGACTGCTTATAGAGATGGCTTCAGTAACATCCTCAACGCAGATTTGGTTGAATGAATGTGAGGGAGATACAGGGTTTACCAGTGAGGCAAAGAGTCTTGAACCTATATCTAAGCAGCCGGTACCAGAAACAAGGCCTCAGAACGGGCTCCCTCTTTACCAGAGACTGATTTCAGCTTTGATTACAAGTCTACTTATGAGGAGAACAGATAAGGGGTCATAGGCAGCGGCAGTTCAGAGGATCACATAGATCAGATTGACGAATTGTAGCATGGTGGAAGACAACGTACTTCACTGTCCAATTTGGCAAGGAAGGCTTCAAAAGAGGCTGTTAGGCTGTATGCTGTGGCTAAAGTTGGTGGGTGTTAAGCTCAAGGGCGAGAGGTGGTAATGGCTTGATGTGGCGATTAGAATGGTGAGTTTTCTCCATTCCTTTCTTTTATGTGGGTTTTCACCGTTCTCAATCTAAATTTTGTTTGTGTTTTCGAACCTCTAAATCACGATTCGTGTACGTGTTTTCTTGTTGGTGATTGTGGAGTGAGTGAGTGTTTTTTGCTTTTCTTTCAATCTGGATTGCCAAATTTACAATATATTTTTAGTATATCAATGAGATTCTTGATGCCTACGAGAATCTAGAAGTGAGATTCTTGTATACTGCTGCGAGAGGACCCTCCTTCACTTGGGGCATCTTATCCCCTTCATGTTCAGCAACTAATAATTCAACTTATTCCTTCATTTACTTTCATCCACATTGCTCATTTTGCTTAAACTTTACCATTATAGGTATTAAAGAATAATGGGTCTTAAGAGCTGTTTGTTTTGACCTCATAGAGGACAGAATTTATTGAAAATGTGCTATTTTTAGCAAAAGATTTGAAAAACATGAGCACCCCATTTGTTGCCACATATGCAGCAACTTTGGGTATTGTTATTTCTGCAAGTAAAATTACTTGCATTGTCTTTGAGTGGACAATATTTTGTATATAGGTTGAATTCTTAATCAAGCATTGATGAACTCGTTTTGATGTTTGCTTTCACATTTTGGGTGCTTGATGTTTTCAAACTCCTACCGCATAGTAGGATTTCTATAACAAAATCATATGGATTTGTGTGTCACATAAGCGGTACTTAAGTTAGAACCTCACACCATTATGGATATGTCTTTGCCAATGTACACATTACAGGTTAGATGGGATCTTGAATGTTCATAAACTTTTGTAGGATGGGCATATGAGAGTAGAAGACTAGGAGAGATTTTTATGGCTAAGTAAGGAGAAAGCATGAATGGGTATCCAATTTTATAACATAAATATAATATAGTATTTAATCCTTTCATTGTGTACTTTGTCAAACACAAATATAATATAGTATTTAACCCTTCCATTTGTGTTGCTATGACAATTTGCTAATTGCATTCAGTGTTTGTAGGCTTGTAGTCTGTATTTAAATTTTTCCTAATTGGATTATCAGTGTGTTACGCAAATTGGAAGATATTATCTTTGGAGAATTTCTTTGGACTTATTTACATAACTGGCGAGATTGATCCCAATTGCATAACATAAAATAGAAGAAAATCTCCTAGTAATAGATATTGGCTGGAATTTAACTGAGCACTTGTTTTAGTTTGAGTATTTGAATTGTTATGAGAATTGGTGTGCATATTGTTTTTCATATGATGCAAAGAGATGAGATGTGTGAATTAATAGTGTCAAATATTACTTGTTCCCCAACAGAATGGTGGATACTGTGATTGATTTATTTATGGTTGACAAAGCGTCACCATAAAAGAGTTTTGAGGATTAATTTATTTTTATGCTCTTTTCCACAACTCCGAAAAAAAAATGTGAAAAGAAAAGAAAATTTTGTATACAGACTTGCTTGTATGCGTGTGATATTATGAGTATGCAGACTTGCTTGCATATCGGTGCACCGTTCCATGTGTGTTCGGTTGTACGTGTAGATTTAGGAAGAATGCTTGCCATGGATCGAACTTCGAGTGTGATGACATGTTCCTCGAGGTGGCACCCCACTTGGAACATGTACGCTCCGAGTGGTTTCGAAGGCAAGGGAGGCACACTTGGGTGAGGTGTGTTCGGCATAGAAGGTGAGTGCGATTGTGGAAAAGTAGCGAGATTTCTTTTTGTGTATGTGCGTGATTACCTTAAAGGAAGAAACTAAATGCTCATTCAACCATTGAATGAGAACTACATGTCTTCCTAAAGGTAGAAAAAAAAATGTGTTTGTTTAATATTTCAATAATAGTCTAATATTATTATGAATTGTATTGTTGTTGCATTTATAAGGATTGATAACTCATAAACTTTATTTATTAGTAATAAATAATGCATATTTATTTGTTAGGATGATAACACCATTGCCTCATTGAGGAACTACCTGATGGTGTGGTTATTTATTGTTTGGTTTATTTTAATGTTGCCATGTGCGGATTTATTGATTTTGGGATAAAGATTTCTCACACCAGCTTTATTGCTGACCCGAGTGAGCTTTTGCTTCTTGGGTACATTCCTTTTGGAATGTAGCCGAGTAGTCTTTCAGGTTTAGAGATTTTGAGCTGCGTACTGGAGTTCCGCTAGTGAGCTAGCAACGACAGAGTCTCACCGGGTTAGATTTTTATTTGTTTCAGATGTTTAGTTCATGCTGCTATTTATTTCTGTGTTGTTGAATTTTCACGTCCCAAGTTTTGGGGGAAACGGATAATCCTACGTGGCTTTTGGGATTTTTGTTTCCTTCGATAATCGGGGCGTGACAACTTTCTTATTACTCATCATATCAGGAGGTAAAGAAGGATCCACTGGGAATGAATGGGAAGACTGGAGTAGTATCTTCATTAGCCGGAAGGAATTAGTCTCCACTAGCGTCATTCGAAGAACGAACAAGACAAGAATAAAGGGGTGACTTTTTTAGGATATATGGATGTGGTACAATGGCTCAAGCTCTGCCAGCTTCTTGTAGACTGGTAGTCTCCGAGTTGTTTTTGGGCGGGATGGTAGAGTTTTTCTTCGCCACTAGTGGCAAGAAGCTATTGGAGCCATAACACTGTCATGGGCAGCCTGAATCTCGGACGGAGAAGACAACCAGCGACCATTGTCGTTGTCTGAACCTCGCCTGTGAAGAGGAGGTTGTGAATGGCGAAATCGTTGTTGATTATTGGGCGGAAGATGACATCTCCAAGATTTGATCCGAACGACATTTGATACGTGATCTCTGAGAGAAAGGAAAAGTGACTGTGGATGGTCTACTTGGCTCAAGCTGCCGAATCATTTCATGATATAATGGGCAATTTCTCCCAAACACATGGGATGGTATTCAATTACAGATTTTAATGGATTGTGAAGGATTTTAAAATCCATCAAAATCAAAGATATTCAATTTATGATTTTCAAAAGTCAACAAAAAACAAGGGGTATTCAAGAAGTAGTGGATTTTAATGGATTTGTTAAAGTTGTGGATTTTGAAGGATTTGTGAGTTGAAAGTATATATAACAAAAGTCATTCCAAATTCAACCCCCTCATATTTCAATGGATTTGTATTGGTCATTGTTAAATAACACCACCATTTTCGTTGTAGGATACCACCACCTTTCCTTCTCCGTATTCTTTTCTCTCTTCACAGGAGTAACACCACCTCGCCCACAACTTCCGACCACACCACCATGCCCTACCATCGTTGGCTGCACCACCACCCACATTTCTTCTTCTCCTTTGTTATTGTTATTATTTATTGTTATTATTATTATTATTATTATTATTATTATTATTATTATTATTATTATTATTATTATTATTAAGAAGAAGAAAATGAAAAATAAAAAGAAAAAATAGGAGAAAAAGAAAAAAAAATCAGAAAGAAAAAAAAGTGGTGGAGGGGGATGAGAAGAAGAAGAGGAAGAAGAAAAGAAAACAGAGAAGAAGAAGAGGTGAGAAAGAGGAGGAGGAGAATAACAAGATGAAAACGGGAGGAGGTGGGATGAGAGGTGGCGGTGGTGATTGATGGAGAAGAAGAAGAAGAAGAAGAAGAAGAAGAAGAAGAAGAAGAAGAAGAAGGGGAAGAGGAAGAGAGGTGATGGTAGTGTGGTGGTGGTGGTGGTGGTGATTGAAGAAAAATAAGGGAAAAGGAGGATGAGAGGTGGCAATGGCGAGAATAACAGTTTGAAGTAAAATAGTTATTTGTATTACTTTTGGACCATCTTCAATGTATTTGGTTTTTTTTTTATTTGATGTAAATTTCTCGTAGCATACCAATAATTGTTTAATTGATGTTTTGATATATGTTTTATTATTTGTGTTGGCATAGATAACAATGTAGGTAATGTTCTTTCATTGTTTCTTATGACTAATAACATATTTATAAGAATTCATTGAATATATAAAATCCAATCATTTAAAATCTATCAAAATCCACTTGATTTTGTAAAATCCTTTGAAACTTTTTAAAATTCACGAGATTTAAAATCCTTCAAAGTCCGTTCAAATCCATAATTGAATACCCCATCTCAAACCGCAACAAAAACATAAAGTAGGAGGATCTTGGTAACATAAATAAACCATATACAACCATTCATTATCATTCCCAAAATCAGCCTCCATTGAATACGGAAATGCCTCGGTAATATTCAGTCAGACCTTAAATCTAATATACAAGCTTTTGGGGTTTTCTATAGAATGAGTATCTACCTCCATGAGTTCACCAATATTGAATGCTAGAAGCTCTACATTTGAGACCTCAACTTTGGCGGTCGGAAACTCGCGGATTCGTCCGAAAAATCCACGTTTATGTAAGCATCTTGCCAAAGTATGGGTATAACCAACCTTCCGAATAATACCCAAGGCCCGGAGAAAAACACCTTCAAAAAATCAAACAAATCGGTGAATTGCGCCAGATAATAAGTACTTTCCATATCCCAATCGCGGTCCAGATGTTCCACATGGAATGTATGGTTCGTTTCCCATTGAGCGGCCAGTATCTTCGCGAATACTTCTTGCCTCAGTCTTTGATGATGACAATATTTCACTACAATCCATAACTGTATATCCTCACTGGAACGATTAGCCCGCCGCGTGAAAGGAGTGGGCAGAGTTAAGTTGCGACGGAGTTGAGACTCCAGGATGTGCATGGTGTGAGTTTTGAGTGGTGGGGAAGATCCATTGTGTGCAGTGGAAGTAGGTGGGTGTGAGGGTACCGGTTGAGAAAGCTGAGTCGCAGAAGGGAGGGGGGAAGATGGTGGAAGTCCTGGAGTAGGGATCATACTAGGAGCATGACGAAGTTGAGAGGATGGGAGAGGTGCGAGATTGGAACCAAAGAAATCCATGAGTAATGCGCAGAAGCAGAAATGTGCTTGTAGAATGGAGACAGTATAAGAAGATAAGATTGGTGTAAAATGCGTAGGAGTTTGAGATGGAGTTGTGGTTGGGTTAGAAGATCTTGGTGTAATTAAATTTGGATTTAGATAGTTATTAGCAGTAGTTGAAAAGTGTGGTGAGTTCTTCATGGCGAGATAATGCGATTTGATGTGAGGACGGCGAAGAAACAAATGAATGGAGATGGTGAGCATGGTGTTGCGATTAATGGCAAGGTAATGATGGAGTTGGGAAGGAGAGAGACCGTACCGCATCGAGAGCTACAAAGAAGAAACCACTAAATAACCAGAGAAAAAGCTCCAGAAGAGAAAATGGAAGGAAGATATAAAGAACAGGGAGCTTGAAGAGGAAACAACGGCGATATCAGAGAGTGTTAAGTCAGAAAAGAAGGATAAGCGAATGGGAGAGGATGCGAGGTTCACTGAGATTTGGAACCAGTAAACCCTTCTTTTCATGATTATGTAAAACAAGTTTTTCTTGATCCATGCAATGAACAAATAAACGTTTATAAATTCTAGATGGCCCGTGGTCATAGCTCGTCCCATGGGACGGACCCTCCCAGGCACGTGCCTTTGGGAGGGCGTCTCGCACGTGCCCCTTATTTGGCTCCAAAATTTGGCTCCAAAACTCAGATCTCGTTCACAGCCTGGGTAGTAAACTCATATGCTCCAAAACAACTCAGATGCTCTTCATTGTTCGGATCTCGTCCTTCATTGTTGAGCACAAGAACATCTCAGATCTCGCCTTCAACCAAAGAACATCTCAGATCTCGCCTTCAACCAAAGAACATCTCAGATCTCGTCTTTCAACTCAGATCTCGTCCTTCAACCAAAGAACAACCCAGGCAACAACTCAGATTTGAGAAATTTGTTTTAGGTTTTGACAAAAAGGTCCTGTTTTGGGAATTTTCTGGTTTGGCATGGGAAGAAGGGCAAAACCACGTCCATTCATGGCGCCTCTGCAATTCAAATTTCTTTGAACTTCAAAGGGGTTTCTCCAATGGGGTATTTCTTCCACCCCTTTTGTTGATTCTACTTTCTCTTTGTGTTGTGTGCTATACACCATGATTAAGCATTTCTAGGGTTTTCAGTTCATGGGGTACTTGATGAATTAGTACTTTTCAGGGTTGAATCTTACTTGTTTGAGTTTTTGGAGTCTGGGTTTTGTAGATCTGTTGTTGCTTTTTGTTCTTTGAATCATTTCCCGTAATGGGTATCTTGAGCTTGGACGATTTTCATTTGTTGTATGCGGAAAGTACACAAAGTTCAAGCTTTCTGTAAGTAAAGATTGGATTTTTATATATCTAAAATGGCAAAATGTTCAAGCTTTCTGCAAATAAAGATTGAATTTTTGTGTCCTAAGTAACAGAGAGAGGGGTTTGAAGAGGATTGAGAGACTTGGAATGGAAATTTTTTTATTTTTTTATTTTTTTTTTCTGAGAAGGGGAAATTTTTTTATTGAATGTTCATGGCCATTGATTAATTCTTGCAATCCTTTTCAATTTTGGAAAGTTTGTGCAGTTTTTTTTTTTATTTTGAAGTGCTTGTTAAGTTTTGTTTTAGTTGATTGTTGTTTGTCTGTTGTTGTGTAATCCTCAAATCTATTATTTATGTAACACAGATTACCAAGAGCTTTGTAAATGAACTTGATGAAGTTACCAATTCAACAAATTAAATGCTTCAAGCAAGTTCCATATACTGCAGTTACTATCACTTCTGTTTTTAAGAAATGCTTCAAGCAAGTTCAACAGTAGCAAGCTAAAACTTGCAAAATTGCTAAAGTTAGAAATTTAGATGAACTTATGTTTTTAAGAAATGCTCTCACAGGTGCCTCCAGAAGTCTGCAGGTGCTGCTCCTCCTCCTCGACTCTGCTCCGTTCCTCTCCTGCGCCGCTCCTCCTCCTCCTCCTCTCCTGTTGTAAGTATATAGCAGGAGGGACTATCTCCCAATGCTGGAATTTAGTTCATTAGTTCATGTTATGGTTGATTGAAATGATGTAATTAGTTCATTAGTTCAGGTTGAAATGATCAGGTTATGTTCATGTATTGAAATGTTGTAATTTAGTGTTGTAAATGAATTTTGTTCAGTAAGTGAATCAGTAAATCAGTTTTGTTCAATGAATTAGTAACAACAGGTTGAGTTTTGAAATGTTGAAGATGAGTCCATAGTTTAGTATTGTAATTTAATGCTGTAAATGAGGACTCTCCTACTTCAGAAAGTGAGATACTTTCTCCATTTAATCGTCCTTCAAACATGATCTTCATGAGGCTTAATTGCTGCATAAGTGGGAAAGGAATATGATCGAGTTGAAATGCTCAATGGCGTGAAGTGTTGAAAGTTTTGGGGTGGTTTGAGTTCATGTAGTTGATTGAATTGGTTGGGTGAGAGTATAGTAGTTGTACATTGGGTCGTTTTTATATGTAAAGAAACAAATATATGATTTTTGTTTAATAAATAAGGTTGTACAAGTGGTAATTGAATAGACTTGGAAGTTTTGGTTGGACAAAAAATGAGACTAAAAGAGAGATACAGTGGGAGTCAGGTACGATGGTGGTGTGTGTATTGATAGGGATGGATTTGGTTTTGTTGATGGATGTTTGATAAGGTAACATGTTGGGGAGGTTTATTGGCTAAATGTTAATGTTGGTTTTGGGTGTTTTGGATGAGTTTTGGGCATGAGTTTACTTTCAAGCTCAAACTATTGCACACTATGTCATGGGATGCTTGGGATATTAGCATATAAGACTTCCTTTTCAATGGAGGTTTTTTTTTTCCAGAAGGAAGGATAAAATATAAGGTTGGAGACACCAAATATGCACTATAGTACTATCTAACAAGGCTGTGATGCCCTGGAACCCAAATACACCAGCCATGTTCCAATGTCACCAAATGATGGCGAGGATATGCAACAGCATTGTGTTCCAAGAAGAAAATTTCCCACTGAATACTCTATTATCTGTGGGGCTCTTTGCTTTGAAAAAAAAAAAGAAGGAAAACTAGAGTTGTATATTGCATTATAAAATACGAGCCAACTTGAGTAGAGAAGAGAGGGTGTTATAAAGCATTCAAACATAGTGCTGAACCAACATAGACAAGATGGTTATTCAAAGTCTGATAGATTGGAAAGGGAACCCCATCAACAAAGAGAAACATGGTGGACAAAAAGCTGCAAAGTTCATCTACTGTAAGTTTGATCTGTAGCAGAGTTTTTGTCTCAAACTTATAGCACAAGGATTAAAAAACAGAAAACTCATCCCCCATTTGACAATGTTTTTGTAGATTATGTTTCTGCCGTATCCTATGAAATGTTCTTCGATAAGAAATCTTACAAGAAAATATCATAAGGAGATCAACAACCTTATTTCTAGGATTATTTTGACATAAAGAGTTCCTCTCACAATACGTGTTCAAAATTTCACCTTAGACTCAAGGATATGTTCTTATTCTAGTTTACTCGTCTCTTTCCAATGTTTTGAATAGCAATAGTAACCAATAAAGATGAAGTACCCCATCCGGTGGTTGCAGTGTTTGCAATAAATATGAAGTATGTAAATGAGTTTTAAGAAAGCCAAGTTTTTTTAAGACCTGTTTTTAAGTTGGGCACCTCACTAACAAAAGTGACTCACCACTCAACAATACAAATACAATGTACATCGGGTTTCCAATAATAGCTTGATAAATAGAAAACATATAACCTTGATGATGATCATCTATACACATTTTCAGGTAAATATTTTGCTCATCTTCTTAATCTTCTGTTTAGCCTTTAGGTTAACATAATGAGACATGACATGCAATGGACTCTTGCATTCTGTTGAGCATTCCTTTTAACCAACAGCACTTGGGAGCACTTGCATTCTGCAACAACTATTACGCATTCAGCACTTGACAGCACTTGCATTCTGCAACAACTATTAAGCCTTCCTATTCTTTCGCCTTGTGTATGTGAATGGTATAGGGGGCCTATCATTCAATCAAACAGCTTTTCATATCTCTTGATCAGCTTCAACTTGTCAAGCTTTCTAAACAATGACATTTTCAGCAGAGCCACTCCTCCAAAATTGCAAGGTTCTTGACATAAGCCTTGAGATTTTTCTTTAGAGACAATCTTAAGCTTGTTGGCAACATCTGATAAAGATCATCTCTAGCTTCATCACCAACCAAATGTGGGTAACGAAGAAGCTTCTCTATCACAATTATAACATTCGCATAATGCAAGGCAAGAGCAGAGCCCCCAATGGTGGATGGTGTGGCGTGTATCATTAGCCTACTCTTGGGGGTAAATGGCGGTCTCCTGGGTGTGCCACATTTTACTTGTCTTTGATCGCCGCTGAAAGGGACATACGAATCAACCCCATTAGAGTATCCAGAAGGGCAGGAGTATTGTCTCTTCAACTCATTAGTAGTAGAACTACCACAACCAACACTTCGGCTGTCTTGTTCAGCTTCGTCACCAAGCCTAAATGTCATACTCAAGCATTCCATAAAAAGCCTACCAGGACTAGCTCCACACGGAAAATTGACATCTTCATGAAAAGAATCTACCATAGTTCTCCTGGACGCCATCCCAGACCCTGCAACAGTCCCTTTTTTCTAAGGAACCCTCACGAGCGGTCCTGAATCATAAGTTCTGCTCGACGCTGATAGCATTGGCCTAACACCCACCTGACCAGAGCTTTGCATATTCATAGGACTGGAAAACAGCCCAAATTCACTGTCAACAAGTTTCGATCCTTCTTCCAACTCCTGCCCGGGAAATTCAGCCTTTGTGACAGAATCCCCAAACACAGTACAAAGCCTAGCATATATTGTACAAATAGTCCTAGCCAATAACCCAACGATCTTATCATGCGTCTGGTTCCACAACGAAATGTCCTTGAGATGCCTCACATCCTGTTTCTGCCACATCAACTTCTGCTCATAAACCCGGCGACTCTCCTCATGCTGGTTCAGCTGGAACTTCTTGGACGCCTGTTCCAGCTCATTCAAAACCTGAATTTCATTATACAAAGTCGACGTCGCACTCACATACTTCTCCATCTTCTTCACCATCCCATCCATATCCCTAACCAAGAACCCCAATTTCCCCACATCAATCACCCCAGACACAATATCCCCATCTTCTTCACCATCCCTTACTTGGTTTCCCATCTTTACAATCCAACCTTCTGCAACCATATCTCTCAAGAAAGATCTATTATCTAACAAAATCTGCGAAAATATTGAAAAAAAAATCTCTTTCTCGACTTTTTGCTATGAGAACGAGATGAAAATGTCGTCTTTAAATACAAAGTTTAGTCATAAATCATGCATCCGACTAAGCCACAAGCAGATCGAAACTTCGGAAACCTATACTCAGAGTGTTGAAAGAAGAAAGCTTATGTCACAGAAGGTAAGTGACTAAAGCTTCTGAAAAGGATCTCGAGTGCTCATCGAAGTTTTCTGAGTACTTTTGTTGAAGAAAGTTGAAAACAGAAATGGAGGTAAAGCTTTTGGTGCAGAGGAGTGGCGCACGTTAGCAGCGAGCGTGAGAGAGATTGTAATCGATTGATGGAGAAATGGTGAGTGGTGTAAAGGGAAGGAATGGAATGGAAATGGAAATGGAGTGTGGGAGAGCAGGCTGGGTAGGGTGGCTTTGAGAGGAAAGCCTTTTTTTGTAGCTGAGTGTGAGAGATAACAATAATACGCAGAGAAGCGGACCAGAATGGTTCGTCACTTGCGAGACACCCTCTCAAAGGCACGTGCCTGAGAGGGTCCGTCCCATAGGGCGGGCTCTGGAGGCGGGCCAGCTAGAATTATTGGTTGGAAAAATCCTAGATCCTTTAATTCAGACTCTCATCCAAATTGTTTTCGAATTCAATATCCTTTGGGGCCCTAAAATTCTTGGGACCCTAAGACATGGAACCACAGATACCCTTTGGGGCTTTATTTTATCCATGAAATGCATGAATTTGGACAAAAACATCAATGCATCCTAAGGGTGTGTTTGGTTGCATGAAATCCTATGTCATGGAAATTCATGAGGGGACCACTACATTTTAGGCTAAATTGATATATCACTCCACATTTACCATTTGACCACCATTTGATTTTGTGATCCATGGTGGGAATGGAAGTCCCATGAACATGAGAATTCCACTCCTTGGCCCCCCAAGGCATGTGATTCCCATGTTCATGGGACTTTCATTCCCACCATTGATCACAAAACCAAATGGTGGATGTGGAGTGATATATCAATTTAGCCTAAAATGCAGTGGTCCCCTCATGGATTCCCATGACATAGGATTCCATGCAACCAAACACACCCTAAGTTTCATTCTTTTCCAGTTACCTTATGCTCTCCATAATCAGTATTCAACTCCATCCATTTATGGATTTCTTTTTATGCTGGACCTGGACAACAACTATAAAATGTAAAAGAAAAACACTTATCCTGTTCCTAAGGACACCCAAGCACATTTTTTTTAAATAGTCATTACTAAATCACCACAATGTGGGTCTTTCATAATACCAAGCAACAGTCAGGGCCATGGACACCAGTAGCGGACTTTTTAGCTTCAATAGGCATGAAAGCTAATTTGATGGAAGTAGTGTCCTCAAACTGACATTACATTGTTCAGCACGTAGTGCCACATTTACATATTCAATCTGCACAAATTCTATCACCTCCAATGATTGGGAAACCGTGAGCACTTCCTTCCTTCACTAATAAAAAAGTGTAGGATGATTTACAGGAAGTTCTAACGTTGGAATGCAATAGAATATGATCCAGTGTTTGGATCTTTAACAGCTTTGAAGTTATCCGTGCTTAACCCAAAGCGTCCTAGAAGGGAGTTGCCCATCTCCTTTAGCTTCCCTGGAAATAGTACAAAGATTAGTTCAGCTAAATTAATAGTGTATAAAATGGTGAACAATGTATCATCGAGTAATTTCTGACCATGATGAAAGAGTTCTAGATATAAAAAATGCTTTCTGTTTCAAGATAATTGCAAATATCAAGTCAGTGATTGATAGAGAATAAATTGAAAGAGCAGATCATCCATCAACTTTCCTATGGAAATAAACCAGAGAATAACAGGAAAAAACCACACAAGACGACTATTTAATACATCAATAAAACCAAATACCCAAATTTATTCAAAACGTACAGCCTGATTATTTCGAAAGAAGAAATATACACATAAAAATGTACGAGAACTAATAAAATATCCACTTAGTAATAACAAATTTAGAAACAACTGAGACTGGGAAAAAAATGTGTTTCCACCACGTGAAGGTTGTTGGAAAGTTCTAGAAGGCAGTAGAATTTTGATTTCCAAAATAAAAAAAATGGCAAAAATTACTTGGATTACAAACCTTCTGGAAGATGATAAAATATTCGGGAAACAACTCTTTCTAAGTTGGTTTCCAAAATCAATTTGTTTTTACTAGGAGCACAATCTAAGTAATGTCAGAACAAAGCTGACCTTCCTTTGCTATAAATAGGACCAGTTACTGTCTAAGAGCATCTAGAAACGAAGAAAAAAAATTCTTAAGAGTTTGTCAGAGCATCCCTTGTGACAGTGGTAGAAGAGAGTTCTTTTGAGTTTAGAAGGTAGTTCTAATTGAAGATCGTCTTTTTGCATAGAGTGTGTAACGTTTTCGATGCATATAGGAGCACACAAAAAATTGTTCAACAATGTACTCTTCTTAATTATAGTTTAGTTTCTCCTCTTTGCCTCATAAATTTAGGCAATCTTGCTGAACCATGTTGTATTGCTCTTGTGGTATGTGTTTCGTTCTTTTGCTTTGCATAGGTTTGATTAATTAGTTAATGTTTGCATCAATTATCATTGTATGTATTATGCTTGGTTATCCTTTTGCGAGACATGACACAACAATTTATCCTCATTCACCTGCTCTAGACAAATCCTAGGAAGAAATATAAACTCAAGTATTTAGACCTTTAGCAAACCAAAACATTAGTGTGGGATAGATGGACCAACTTCAATCTCACAATGTCAAAACTGTGAAGTTTGGGGGCTTTAAAACAATCAATGGATTGAAGGAAATGTGCAAAAGTCTATGAAACTTAGGATGTGTTTCATTTTAAGGAAAATTTACCATAGGAAAAAATTCTCCACCTTGGGATTGAAGATGAGCATGTATAACCCCTATCCACTAAGAAAGCATTTCCCACATCACCAAATTCATTTTCTTCATTTTCTCCTCCACTTTCTCTCATCTCCTTCTCATTATTGGCAAATTTTCATGAGAAAAATTTCTTTTGAACCAAACACACTCTTAATGAATGCCTCAAGCAATCTTGTAGAGCTATGCAGTTAAAACAACGGTTACAACACCGATATAATGCTTAACGAGGGTAAGCCGTTACGTTTTGGCATTATCACGTTTTTGGTATCATGGCTTCGATATAATGGTCGTTATATGACCGTTATTAAGATAACGTTTTATTCAATAAGGTCGTTTTAATTTTTTGTTCTAATACATATAATAATAATAATAATAATAATAATAATAATAATAATAATAATAATAATAATAATAATAATAATAATAATAAATTCACCTATTTCATTCTCGATTGAACCAAAACCTTAGACTCAGAGGAAAGACAAAAAAGGATCAGAGCTCGCAGTTGTCGATCGATGTTGCCATCTCACTCTTGTTGCAATCTCACTGTCATACGAAGGGAAGAAGTTTTTATTAATGTTTTGATGTTTTTGAATTTAATATCATGAACATGATTTACTTTTTTTTACTCTATAATACATTAATACGTAGTGGAGGTATAAAAAATATATATTTAGAAAACTATTTCTTTATATATCATTATATCACGTTATATCCTGTTATAACTTATCACACTCCTGGACTGTTATGGGCCTGTTATCCGTTTTAACTACATAGTTGTAATGATCATCATTTCACAAATAAACCTTCAAAAATATCAATGCATAATTCATTATTGCTATTATTTGTTCTAAAACTTTCTATTTGATATTTTTTTTGCATTATGATTATGTTTTTTCACTACTATTACTATCCAGGATTTGGCTTTAGAAATCTTAGTTAATTATGTGTCTGCATAAGAATAGGATTAGTAGTTTTATTTCTATTTTTATTAGGAGTGTTGTGTCACTTCACATGAATTACACAAGATTTTTTTTAAAGGATTATTCTCTCAGATTTTCTAGTTCTTGATTGGTTCTTACAATTTTTCTCCCTTCGAGATCTACACATCTACATCTATTCTATCTTCCGCCACTTCATTCTAAATATATCCACATATCATAAAACATTGAAAACCAAATTCATGATACTACAGAAATTATAATGCACTTGCAATAAGTACAATCAGACGAGTTGATGAAAATTCAAGAAATTTCCCCAAGTAATCTTAACTCCGTATCTCTGCTTTAAACCTGAAACAGCAATCTGTGTCACAAAACCTATTTTATCATCCGTCTCACTCTAATCATATATTCGACATATCAATCCATATGCTTTCAATATCATCCACCTAATTTATTGGTTACTGTCTCTTTAAATTTTTTTCAAGTTTTAATATGTAACAGCTCGTAAGTAGAAGCTGTTGCCACAAGACTTCACTAATCATTGGCCTTATTTATTTGCTTTCATTTAGCTAGCAAGAATATAAAATATGTTTATAGAAAATTCATCTTCACTCTTCATAGTCATAAAGGGGATGGAAAAATTGAAGATTAAAGTCATCAGAACACCCAAAAATGCGCAAGAATCAGAAAGTTGAACCATGCATCAGACTCACCGATCATCTCTTCTTTCATCTTTTCACGCTTTTCTGCTGCCAGTGGTTCCAAGCGCAGTGTGTGTTTTCTAGCTTGTTCATTTGAAGGATCCAACTCTAGGATTTTCTTCATGTCTGAAGGAAAAACAAAAAAAGTTCCAAAATTAAAAAAACAAAAATGTAAGAATTAATTACAGAAATACTGTGCCATTTGCATGTGACTTTTAAGGTTTTGGTACGAGATTAAGACATTGTTAATAATTAAAGATTTGAGTACAAAGTCTCAAAGGGAGAGGAAGACATCCTACAAAGGACTGCTTGCCTACAGTATGCCATTTGGAACCTCATATTTAGAGGACAGGAAGTTATCTTCTCACAGCTTCTTAGATGAGAAATGAAGATACGAATAACATGGGTGGGGTTGTGAAATAGAATTAGAGAATATTGCCATTTTTCAAAATAGTTACATTAGTGCCCTTGGAAAGGATTGTGATTTCGCAAAATTACACGAAATTTTCATTTTTTTGAAATTATGAAAAGAAAAAAGGCGTAAGAAAAAATGTAGGGTTTTTTCAAAAACTTTTGACCTTTTTTGGAAATTTCGGAATTTTTTAGTAAATTTCATTTTTTTCTTAAAAATAGGGGTGGGCAATGTTGGTTTGGTTCGGTTTTGAGCCCCAAACCGATTTCGAACCAATTTCATTCGGTTTGCTCAAAACCCAAACCGAAACCGAATTTTGTATTTGTAAACCGATGAATTCGGTTGAACCGAATTTCGGATCGGTTCGGTTGGGCTGAAATTTCGGGCTCAAGCACTTGAAAGACTTTCATTAAAACATGCCCAATTTTTTTACAGGCCTAATTTTTTACAGACCCAATTTTTAGCCCAAATTGAAAACTTTGAGAAAAGGGGGGCGATTCAGTGCAACAGGGTGTATTGCAGTGCATTTGTTGCACTAATCTGGTATTGACACCCACTTGTTATTTAGTTATTTATATATATCTAATTAATCGGTCGGTTCGGTTATAAATCGGTTGGTTCAAAATCGTAAACCGATTTCGAACCGTTTATAATCGGTTCGGTTTAAATTATTTTCTTTCTACTCATATTTCGGTTCGGTTACCGAACTGAATTTGAAAATCGGTTCGGTCGGTTAACTAAATTTAAATCGGTTTTTGCCCACCCCTACTTAAAAATACAAAAATCAGCTACTAAAAATTACAATTTTTTTGAGGATCTTTTCATATAATTTCGATTTTTTTTCTAACTATCATTTATTCTAATAATTTTTTTTATTTTTGAAACCACCCCCTAATTTTCTAATTATCTGTTCTTCTGCTTATATATTGATTTTTGAAACTACCCCCTGATTTTCTAATTATAGGTATTTTAGTTTCATTTAATGTGTTTAATACATTTATTTATTTGCATCTTATTTTGTTCACATATTTAATATACCTTCGAAATTCATTATATATATTTTATGTATCCTCAAAATTTTTACGTATTTTCTTTACACACTGATATATTTCTTAAAATCGGGATACCAAAATTAACTTGAAAAACAAAATCACAATCCTTGTCCCTTGGTGCAATAGGAATGAACACGTGCGAAGTTCAGACATACACAGGGTGATTTTCAAAAGGCCTCACATCTTTTGCGTAGATATATACATTCATGTTGTGGGAGCTGCTAACCACTGGAGTAAGATATATAAAGATTCATATAAATATCAAAGTGTACCTGCAATAGCCTCTTCAAAGTGTTCAAGCTTCTCATGAGCCTCTCCTCTTCTAACAAGAGCTTTCACATATGTAGGATTCAACTCCACAGCTTTTGTGCATTCCTTAATTGCATCTTCGTATCGCCTCTATCATATTTTCCGTGTTAAATTATATGCAATAAACGAACCAGAACACCACTAGATAGATGAAGACAACATAATGGATTCCACAATAAGCTAAAATATATAGTAATATTCATGCAAGTTAAACAAAATAACATTTCAAGGTAATGATACACCAACTGAAACTCATTATTACTGTGCAAATTAATAAAAGGATTGAGATCTGATTTTTAGGTCTTTTCTTAATTTCAATTCAAAGAGACACGTTGGCTCCTTGGTAAGTTAGAATATGTGGGTGTATGTGGGATTTGAGTTTCTAGATGAACCTAAAAGGATGGAAAATCAATAGCTCGATCAGGTTCTTGTACACAACCAGAAGGCCTCTGAACTTCTATTGAATAGAGATATGCAGCTGGATCACTGTCAATGTTAATAAGATTTAGGCAGTCTTATCCTGATGTTCTTGCCCCACCCCCTTTAGATGTGACACTTGGGTAGGCAGGTCAGAGGTTTACATGCAAAATTGGAAACAAAGTGAGATTCTTGAAGGAGAGCCTTGATTTGAGGCCACCTTTAAGCCAGACTTATGTGGATATATATTCAATTCAGGTAACATAAAATACTTCTTCCACAATATGATATTTCGATTCCGGGACAAGTGGCCCTTAGACTTGAGATGCAGAACACAGATTTGGCAGTTTGACAAATAATCCTTGTAGACTATCACCATAGTAGAGTCAATGGTGCACTGAGCATGCATGGGCATGGCAATGGACTTCTTCTTTGAAAGGATATAATCTCAATTCCACCAAAGGTAGGAAAATGAAAATATGATCTCTTTTGATATTTGGCGAGGAGTAAGGTTGGAGTGGAGTAGAGAGTGATTTAGGACATTTGGTGATGTTGTCAAATTAGACTGGAGCTCTTTTAATATAGTGATATGAACTGATGATCAATTGTGTTTATCTGCAGGTGAGTCTGTTTTCGGTTCCAGAAAATCTGACAGAGACTGATGAGATGGAATACAAAAGACTTGCAGATGCAGTAGTCAAGAACCAGAAGATAGACAAAGAACAATGGAATGTATTAGCAAAGATGTAATAGGAACAAGTCGAGAAGAAAGTTACAAATAGGCTATTCGAGTGGCCAAACACTCCCAAGAGCAATTTGCTCTGATGTATACTTTTATTACAATCAATCAATCCCTTTGTTCTTCTAATGTCTTCCTATTTATAAACTGTCTGAACAACTACTCTGTTAATACTAACAGAGCATACTTAACAGAACTAACAGAGCACTCTTCTCACTAACAGAAACACATATCAACATATTCTAACAGCACCCATGACAGAGTCTTTCCAATATTCCAGCATACAACCCATTTGCATTCTACGGACAGCTAGAATAAAGCCACCTCTTGTAACTAACTTGCATTCCTGAATGATAGCCAGTATTTACATCTTTTTCCTTCTTGCATAAGTGAAACGTATTGGAGGCCTATCAATACCCCCGCCCCAACAACTCACCTTGTCCTCAAGGTGAAAAGAAGAAAACTGAGATTGTAACAAAGCAAAATCTTCCCATGTAGCTTCGAAGGCAGGTAAACCCTGCCACTTGATCAAAACCTCCAGCACACCCTTAGTATTGTAACACACATCCAACAGAGATTCAGGCTGCACTACTAACTCACCATCATAACTAAGCTGGGAAGGCAAATCACTAACCTGGGAACAAACTCCTTTGGCTCGCCGTAATTGTGAAATATGAAACACAGGATGAATGCTAGAAGTTGTAGGCAAATCCAAACGATACGCGACTGATCCTACTTTGGCTAAAACCGTATAAGGTCCATAAAATCTGGCAGCAAGCTTTTGATTAAAACGACATACCAGTGATTTCTGCCGATAAGGCCTCATCTTCAGAAACACCTGATCCCCAATCTCAAAAGAATCATCACGTCTGGACTTGTCAGCCTAGAATTTCATGCGCTGCTGAGCCCGTAATAGTTGTGATTTGAGGTCCATCAAAACACTATCTCTGTCCTGAAGTAATTGATCCACTGAAGAAACAGGAGAAGAACCGACAGCATACCTCAATATTGGGGGAGGATCCTTGCCATACAACACCTTGAATGGAGTGTACCTCGTCGCCGAATGAACCGACGTGTTATACCAATATTCTGCCCAGGCTAACCATTTAGACCACTGCCTTGGTTTATCTGAAGCAAAACATCTCAGATAGGTGTCAAGACACCTATTGAGCACTTCGGATTGGCCGTCAGTCTGGTGGTAGGCCGTGCTGTGCTTCAAAGTAGTCCCTTGTAACCGAAATAACTCGCGCCAGAATTTACTGAGGAAGATGCGATCCCTATCAGATATAATAGATTTGGGAGTGCCATGTAACCGAATGATGTTCTTCGAAAATATCAAAGCCACACCCTCAGCTGTAAACGGATGTTTTAAACCAGAAAAGTGAGCATACTTACTTAACCGATCCACCACGACCACAATAGTATCAAATGCACCCGAACGTGGCAATCCTTCGATAAAGTCCATGGTGACTTCATCCCAAACTTGGGTGGGCAAAGTAATGGGGTGAAGTAAACCCGCAGGAGACGTAGCCATCGTTTTATTCCTTTGGCAAACCTCGCATTCACTGACCCTTTTTCTGATATCCTATTTCATACCCACCCAATAGAGCTCTTTTGCTATCCTCTGATAAGTCTTCGTTTCCCCAGAATGCCCCCCTATGCTGGATTCATGAAACTCCTTGAAGATAGTAGGAATGAAAGAAGAGATCCTAGAAATAACCAACCTGTTTTTATAGAAGAGCATGTCCTGAACAAGGTGATATCCAGGATGGCCTGTCCCTTGCAACATTTTCTGCGTCAACTGAGCAATTTCTGAATCACCCGAGATCTCTGACTACAATGTAGACCAATCCCTCCATGTTGGTAAAGTCATGTGAGAGCAAGAAGGAGAAACAAAGATCCGAGACAATGCATCCGCAGCCATATTTGTAGCTCCTGACCGATATTGTATTTCAAATTGATATCCTAACAACTTACTCACCCATTTCTGATAATCGGACCCAATGACTGTTGTTCCAATAAGAAACGCAGACTCTTCTGATCGGTGCGGACGACGAATTTCCTTCCAAGCAAATAAGCTCGCCACTTTGTAACCGCCAACACAATAGCCATTAACTCTTTTTCGTATATGGGTTTAAGCCTTGCTCTCTGTCCCAACACCTGACTGAAGTAAGCCACCAGTCGTTGCTCTTGCATCAAAACCGCCCCTACTGCAAACCCCGAAGCATCCGTCTCAACAACAAAATCCTTCGTAAAATCAGGCATAGATAATACTAGAGCTTGTGTCATAATATGTTTTAATTTCTGAAAAGCAGTCTCAGCCTTGCCAATGAAACCCATCCTTCCGCAACAAAGCAACTAGTGGCCAAACGATCTTGCTATATCCTTGGATGAACTTGCGGTAATACCCAGTCAGACCCAAAAAACCCCTTAATTCCGTAATATTCTTCGGTGTGGGCCAATCTACCATGGCTTGGATTTTTGTTTGATCCACCGCAACCCCATTTGCTGAAATGATATGGCCTAAGTAACTCAGTTTGAAGCACCCAAACTCACATTTTTTTTATTAGCATACAATCTGTGCCTCTGTAATAATTCCAGCACTAATCCCAAATGCTCCAAATGCGCTTCGACCCCTTACTATAGACCAGTATGTCGTCGAAGAAGACCAATACAAATTTACGCAAATGTGGCCAAAAAATGGAATTCATCAACGCTTGAAAGGTCGCCGGCGCATTTGTCAACCCGAAGGGCATCACTAAAAATTCGTAATGCCCCTCATGTGTGCGAAACGCAGTCTTTGCTTCATCCCCTTCACGAAGCCGAATATGATGGTAGCCTGATTTGAGATCCAATTTGGAGAAAACATTAGCCCCATGGAGTTCGTCAAGCAATTCATCAATGATCGAGATTGGAAACCTATCCAGCACAGTGTTTTTATTCAATGCGCGGTAGTCCACACAAAAACGCCATCCTCCATCTTTTTTTTTAACCAACAAAACTGGACTAGAAAATGGACTTACACTTTGACGTATAATTCCGGCTTCCAACATCTTCGTTATCAATCTCTCAATCTCGTTCTTCTGAAACTGTGGATACCGGTAAGGCCTCACATTTACCAGACTCGAGCCCTCATACATCACAATCGAATGCTCGTAACCTCTGATCGGTGGCAACCCTGCTGGCATATGGAAGACTTCTTCATATCGCTTCACCATGTCCACAATCTTCTCTGATGTCTCAAAACTTTTGTCAATTGGTATTGACAAATTTCCCAGTTCCACCAAATAACCTTGTCCTTCTTGCTTGATAGTACGTAACATAGTTTTCAAAGAAACTAAGCTCTTACTTAAAGAAGGATCCCCTTGAAGACTGAAACTTTCAGATCCTACTCGGAAGTGCAAATTTTGTTCCTTCCAATTCACCGAAATAGTCCCCAACTTTTCCAACCACTGAATCCCTAGAATAACATCGGAACTGCCCAAACTCAATGGAAGTAAATCTTCCATTATTTCTATCCCTTTCAACATAAGTCGCACCCCTCGACAAACTCCACTTCCCTGAACTGAATCACCAGATCCCATAGTTACACCATAGCAACCCGTAGCCGTAATAGGCAACTCTGCCTGATCCACCACTTTCTTGGAAAGAAAATTGTGAATAGCCCCACTGTCAATCAGCATCACCACTGGTCGATTTTCGATCTCCCCCTTGATCTTCATAGTCTTGGGAGATGTTAAACCCACCACTGAACTCAAAGAAACCTCGACAACTTGGCTAATCTCAGCCACTTCCAGCTCTTTATGTTCTTCCTCTTCCAGATCTGACTCTTTCCCCATATCCCCTTCTTCTTGTGTAATGAGTACACTAACCTCTTTTCTTTTGCAAAGATGACCCGGAGAAAACTTCTCATCACACTTGAAACAGATTCCCTTCTCCCTCTTTGCTTGGTATTCAACATCACTCATGCGCCGAATATCTCCTCTCTGGAACGTCGCTCGGTCTGTCTCTCTCGCAATCCCTGTTTGGCGATGGTTGAACCCATCTCTAGCAGGAATTCTATCGAGACTTCTAGAGAACTGAGTTGAAGAACGCCCTAACGGGCCTTGGTCATTTGATTTTTGTCCGCCCTAAGCCCAATTGTTATTATATCTATGGCCCATTCTATTTGTAATTTGCAAAGCCTGTTTCTCTTCAACCCGTTGGGCCAGTTCCATAGCCCGACCTAATTGAACAGGTTCTAACATTCTTACCTCCACCCGAATTGAAGGCTTCAAGCCATTGATGAATTTACTCAAGTATACATCTTCAGTCATTGTTTCCAATGGAGCTGCCAGTGTAACAAATTTTCTTTGATAATCCGCCACTGTTCCTTCTTGACAAAGAGCAAGGAATTGTTCACACAAAGATCCTTCTTGATTTGCCCTAAATTGTTTGAGCAATAACCCTTTTAATTCCTCCCAAAACAGAATCGGCCTTCGTTTATTCTTCCATTGATACCATAGAAGAGCATCTGATTCAAATGAAATTATGGCTGCCTCAATTCTTTCTTCATTGTTATATCTTTGAAGAGAAAAGAATCTTTCAGCCTTCAAGATCCACCCATCAGTGTTTGTTCCATCAAAAACTGGCATCTCTAATCTTCTAGGTCTTCTATCACCTTGATACCCTTGTGATGAAGAACCTCCCATTTTCCCCATTTAGATGTTGTGTTTGAGTTTGAACTGGAGGAATCTGAGTTCTTTCTGTTGTAGAGGCTGTTTTCTGATTATCTTGTTGCATCTTCAACATTTGTTCTAACATTTGTTTCATTTCTTGAAAACTTTCCTTCAAAGAAACTACCGCTTCTTCTACTACTTCAACTCTTGCATTTGTGCTTGTGGTTGCACCTTTTCCAGCCATTTGATCTCAAGATCGATGCTCTGATACCAAATTTGATATGAACTGATGATCAATTGTGTTTATCTGCAGGTGAGTCTGTTTTCAGTTCCAGAAAATCTGACAGAGACTGATGAGATGGAATACAAAAGACTTGCAGATGCAGTAGTCAAGAACCAGAAGATAGACAAAGAACAATGGAATGTATTAGCAAAGATGTAATAGGAACAAGTCGAGAAGAAAGTTACAAATAGGCTATTCGAGTGGCCAAACACTCCCAAGAGCAATTTGCTTTGATGTATACTTTTATTACAATCAATCAATCCCTTTGTTCTTCTAATGTCTTCCTATTTATAAACTGTCTGAACAACTACTCTGTTAATACTAACAGAGCATACTTAACAGAACTAACAGAGCACTCTTCTCACTAACAGAAACACATATCAACATATTCTAACAGCACCCATGACAGAGTCTTTCCAATATTCCAGCATACAACCCATTTGCATTCTACGGACAGCTAGAATAAAGCCACCTCTTGTAACTAACTTGCATTCCTGAATGATAGCCAGTATTTACATCTTTTTCCTTCTTGCATAAGTGAAACGTATTGGAGGCCTATCATATAGCTGATGTAGGGTGCACAAAAATGTTTAGAAAAGCCTTCTTCAAGGATTTAATATTACATTTGCGGTACTTTCTTAATCTTTTGAGATATCAGAGACACTTTTCTAGGTGCTTTTCATTTGTAACCAATCACTAGTCTTCATTATAAAACTCTAGGTTGTTTCAGCCTTTCTTGTCAATTTTTATAATATATTAAAAAAAACTGCCTTCTTTTTGCTGATTGATCCTACAACAACTAGAAAAAGAGCCAATGGTCAAGACGTCCATTTTGATTAGCAAGTGCAGAGTTGATGGGCAAACTCCATTTGTTGCTGTACAGTATTCATTATAAATTTGGATTTCAACATTGAAAAAATTGCATTAAGTTCAATCATGCCTTACAAGGCAAAGGAGCTCCTGGTTTTTTTTTTTAACTTTAGAATAATAAACTATGACAACTAATTCCTTTTGTGAGAGGGTAGGAAAGGAATGGGGTGGGGCACATGAGGCATTCCGAAAGTATGACCAGAAATGCTGAACAGTACTATGGTAGATGTGAAAGGTAGGGGAGGTCATGGGACGAGATGGACCCATCCCGTTCATTCGGGATCGGGACAGGACGGGATAGACCTCATCCCGACCTCGTCCTATCTCAAACAGGATCGGGACGGGATGAGCTCGTACTAAATAGTCATACAATAAAAAATAACAAAAATAGTTTTATCTCACATTACTCACACACCAATAATGTCAAATTTATATACATATAACTTACATCACAAAGAATGATAGATATTAAATAAATAAGTATTAAACTTTTTTTTGGAAGGCATATAAATATTAAATTTCATTTAGAATTAATGATTCAATTCATTTAGATTTCATATAGAATTTCATCTTATATTGATTTAATTTCAACACATCCTAAACTATAATTTATAAGAGTATTTTGATTAAAATTAATAATAATAAATATTAAATAAATAAATTCGGGACGGGACGGGATAGGTGGGATTGAAAATCTCCATCCCGATCCCATCCCACACTAGATCGGGACGGGACGGGATCGGGATGAGCTTGATCAATCGCAAAAGAACCCAAAAAAATAGGGACGGGTTCAGGATCGCGGGATGGGATGCCCATCCTTAGTGAAAGGAGTAGACTTTCGTATCAAAATTTGGTATAGAGGGTATCCCTTTTTGTGAATTTTATAGTACAGAATCTTATAGAACTCCAAGAGGTAGGATAATTAGGCTATCAGTGTTAGCGGAACCTCCCTTATGCACATACATGGATCAAAACACAGTGGTTTCATGGTTAGGGAAAAAACACCATTTTACATATGTTGTCTGTTGAGCATCATTTGCTAGTAGGCATAAAAGTGGTTACTCAACTCCCCACCTTGCTCAACTGTGACCACAAATGCCAGTAATACAACATGCTTTCCAAATCTATTTTCCCCATCCTTCTATCTAATGCCAAGGACTAACAACTGAATTGCGATGAACAATCATACCAGCATAAAAATAAGAAAAACAAAAACAAATAGAAGAAGCACCTTCCACTCTATGCTTGGACTTTAAAACTTAAAATTTTGTTTGGGTGATAGAGAGCATAATACCAGTTTCAAGAGGCACACACCCCTGTTCGCATGACATATTGAACGAATTTCCTCCAATGATGGTATTTCACGGACAAAACTCAGAGCAAGTTCATATTGTGACAATGCATCTTCATACTGCCCAGCCCCAAAAAACTTGTTTCCTTCAACTTTTGCATCATTAGCTTGATCTAAAGCCCTCTACATCACATTTACATCAAACCAAAACACCCATTTAATAAAAATCGCAATACAGCAACACCAATTCATTAATGATTCAATTAAGTTGATCCAAGTGATGATAGACAGATTTATAGCACTTAAATTTGACCAATATTTGCAAAATCAAACGAGAAGCAATCAAACCCAGACCTGTTTCAGCTGCTCATCTTCAAAGGAGTCATCTTTCAATGGGGTGGATTGTTCTTCACTGTCTTTGGGGCCTTCACCTTCGTTTGCCGTCTCGAAACCTTCTTGTTCTATGATTTGGGCTGTTCCATCCATCGGCATGATGTGTTTTTTAGCATTTTCAGCCTCATGGGGTGTTGGCTCTGATTCGATCACTGCCATTAGTGATTGAATTGAGGAGGTTTTTGAGTTGCAGAGAGATTTTAAGGGAAATCTAATGGAGCTCAAAGGGTGGAAAAAATGGACAATACCTCTGCCAGAGAGGGATTTCACCCAATTATTTTATTATTATCTTTTTCAGTCACATGCCTCTTTGTTAAGCCAAAAAATGGAAATGAAAATAAAGAAATATAAAATCTTTGATTAGAAAAAAATAAAAAATAAAAAATAAAAAATAAAAAATAAAGAGTGCCCTTCTAAACAAGCACGCCTAAAATGAACCATAAAATAAAATAAAATAAAATAAAAATAAGAAAACTGCGTGGTTATGTATGAGATCGACAGGAAAATAGTGGATAAATAGACAGCGGAAAGGCTTGTGGAGGATTGAGATCGATGGGAAAACTAAAATTCATTTTTAGTTTGAGAAATATTCAGCTCGTGTTTATTGATTTAAAAGCACATGCCACGATGAGAAGTCCCTAAAATTCTTTTTTATAGTGTTTATTGACGTATGTCCGGGGGAAGGGCAAGTTCCATCAAGTCAAGTTCACAAAGTTTAGTTTGAGATTGCAAAATGTGGAATTCTTTGGAGGGTAAAGCTATGTACTTTCTACAACTCAGAAAGAATATATAAATTGGACTATCATATGTAAGATTATCTATAAGACACATGTATGCTCCATATTGATTCAATGAGAAGAAAAAACAATCAAGAATAAAGCGTACCTTGTCCATGATAATACTTCAAGAAAGGAATGAGTATTGATCTTCCAGTTGATAACGTATGTTTTCTGTATATCTCTCTGTAGAAGGGAATTTCAGAAGAAGCAAAACACACGCACAATTGGAGACCATAGCCCAATATTTATAACTGATTGAGTTATCAGTTATTCTTACCAATTTCTAATTTGGTCCCTTATCAAATTAGAAATTGCTTAAGTGTATCTACATATTAAGCCAATGACTTTTAATACCATAGCATAATTAATTAACCATATTAGATCACAATTCATTGAGCTATATTTTAATATAGCAATACACATTAAATACATATGTGTGCCCACACATGTTGGATTTTTCCAACAATCTCCCACTTGGGCCACAAATGTTACCTTAAAAATGTGTATAACCTAATGAGCTCAAAATTTCCTATCACATATGAAGGTATTTCCAAACAATCTCGTCCATTGACTATATAGGTATAGGACTTAAGGAACTTTCGTCACATTTAGCGCAACTAAATTCATCAATAGTCACGTATACCCATACAATCAAATGACATAGATCAATCATGGATGCGTAGCATGGAAATTACATATAACGTGATCTAAACATGCCTATTTCAAACTGGTCCTACTTTAAACTTTATTGAGATCGAACTTTAACACAATAAACAAAAATGTGAATAAACTGAATACTTTATTTCTACAAAAAATACCCAAATACACAAAATGTGTCCAAAAAACCAATATAGAGCAATCAAATATACAAATTCCCACTAAACCAAATATCCTCAAATGATATAACACCCATATGAGCAGTGTGCTCATGAAAGACCTTGGGTGGTAATCCCTTAGTAAGCGGATCCGCAATCATGGAGTTTGTCCCAATGTGCTCTATGAAAATCTGACCTAGATGAACTCTTGTTGTTGTTGGCATATAGAATTGCTGAGTTATTATCACAATATAACTTTAGCGGTCTTTCAATACTCCTCAGAATGCGCAGTTTGGTGACAAAATTTCGCAACCATAATCTATGATTGGATGCCTCAAAACATGCTATATATTCTGCTTCCATAGTGGAAGAAGCTATGAGTGTCTGTTTGGCACTCCTCCAAGAAATAGCTTCTCTAGCTAACAGATAAATGTAGCCTGATGTGGATTTCCTACTATCTTGGCATCCAGCAAAATCAGAATCATAATACCTTATGATCTCAAACTGATCTGATTTCTTATATGTGAGCATGTAATCCTTAGTTCTCTATAAATATCTCATAACCCGTTTGGCTGCTTTTCAGTGATCCATCCCAGGGTTGTCTAAATATTTGCCTAGCATTCCAACAATGAATGTTATATCTTGACGTGTACAAACCAGAACGTACATTAGACTCACAACAGCTGATGCATAGAGAATTTCTTGCATTTCTTTAACTTCAAGTTTATTCCTAGGGCATTGTTTAAGACTGAATTTGCCTCCTTTAGCTACAAAGGTGTCTCCTGGTTTACAATTTTGCATGCCAAATATTTTAAGCACCTTTTCTATATAGCTCTCTTGTGATAATCCAAGAATACCCCGAGAGCGATCTCGGTGTATCTGAATCCCTAAAACAAAAAAAAAGCTTCACCAAAATCTTTCATATCAAATTTCTTTGATAAAAATCTCTTAATTTCGTGTAACATGTCTTTGTTATTAGTGGCAAGAAGTATGTCATCAACATACAAAACCAAGAAGATATGTTTACTCCTAGTGAACTTATGATACACACAATTATCAACTGCATTTGTCTCGAAACCAAATATGACAATTACTTGATGAAATTTGTGGTACCATTGATGGGAAGCTTGCTTGAGCCCATAGATGGATTTCTTTAGTTTGCAAATGATAATCACATTATTACCTTTTATTATATTTTTGTTAATCCTTATTTTAGATTAATTATTAAGTTTTTGTGTTTTTGTAGAATGTGGAGCTGTAATGAAGAAATCAGAGAAAAATGCAATGAACAAATTTCAGACGGTGATTTCAGAGGAATTGGAGATGAAAATAGCCTAAGCCCATAACCTAAACTCAAAACCAAGCTCATAAACTCAAACCCAAAGAATATTCTCCCATTTATCCCATATTCAGATTTGATTTTACCTTGATTCACTCCATGAATCATCCATTTATCTCATCTCTATTCATTTTGTTCATTATCTATAAATACAATAGAAAACGAATGTGAAAGCGGAGGAGGAGAAGGAAATCAAGCCTCAATAAACAAAAACAAATCATCCTTCCTTCACAAAGTGATTTTCATCACACTCATCTCATCACCATCCATCTCTTACCTCCTCCTCTTCCTCCACCATAAGTCTTCACCTCGCCACCGTCTAGCAGCCAACCACCGAGCACCACCATCATCCATCACTGTCCTTGCGCAACAAAACAGGGAGCATTTCCCTGTTTTCTCATCACGTTCCTCTCCCTCTCCCTGTTCCATCACGCCACACAGCCACCACCACCACTGGAGCACGACCCCCCTGTCCTCTCTTCTCCTCCTCGCCTTCCTTCCTCATCCATTTCTCCCTGCTCTCTCTCTCGTTCCCGCTACAGACAAGAAACCAACAGGGATGACTTCCGGTCCATGTTTCTCTCTCCCTCACGAACCCAACCCCTCATTCACAGGAACAAAAGAAGGCGAAGGAGAAGCAACAACGCGAGCCGCCATCACTGCCACCAGAGCCACTTCCCACCGCCATCACCCACCACGAAACAAAGCTCGCAACAGTACTGGATCCGGTCAAAGGAAGAAAAAGCTCGCAAGGATCGAAGAGGAATCAACAGCCGGAGCCGTTCGGAGGGAGAAAGAGCGAAGACGAAGCTCGCGAGGAGTGCGGCTCACTGGAGACGAAGGCGCAAAGGACGTGCGATTTTTCTGGCGGGAACCAACTGTTTTTCAAAACAGTTGGCTGTTTGTAACCTGCTGATCTGCTGAGTACCACCGCATCGAGGCGACGACAAACCAAAAGGGTTGTATAATTTATTTTACTGACTTAAATGCTTAATTGTTAATTACAATTTTATTTCAAAATTTTGATAAATTGCTTTTACCTTTCATGTTCGATTAAAAATTTGAATGTTTGGTAGTTAAATTCACATTTTATCAATATTCAAAGCATGTGCTAACAAATATTGAGCTTAAACTTTGATTAAGTGTTCCCTAAAAGACACTTAATGCTTGGTAAGAGTTTATTTGCTTGAGATAAATTTTTCATGTTTGACAGAAACTTGATATGATTGGAATTAGATTTTAATGATCACATCTCGTTTATAATTTCAGTAATTTAGATTTAAATATATTTGCTAACTCATCGGTGAGTCCAAACCCCACAAAATCCATCTCATCCATTTTTTCCTTTTATTTTATTTTTAATTTATTTTAGTTTAATTTTAAAAACATTGTAACCCCATTTTTCTCCAAATTAGTTTAATTAAATTATTAAATTCAATTTAATCCACCTTCCTCGTGGGATCGACCCGTACTTGCTGTTGTCTACTAGTTAGACACCGTGCATTTGCGGTTATTACAAGTGGGTCAAATTAGCCTGTTTATTTAAGCCGGTTAAACCTGCAACAGCAAACCATATTCTTCTGGGTCTCCAGACACAAAGTTTTCTGGTTGCACCATATAAATTGTTTCATCAATGTCGCCATTGAGAAATGTTGTCTTAACATCCATCTGATGTAGTTCAAGGTCAAAGTGCGCAACAAGTGCCATCAGTGTCCTAAATGAGACTTTCTTTGAAACTGGAGAGAAGGTCTCTTTATAGTCGATGCCTTCATTTTGAGTGAAGCTTTTAGCTACAAGACGAGCCTTATATCTTTCCACATTACCTTTTGAATTCCTCTTGGTTTTGAATATTCATTTACAACCAATGGGCTTTGTATTTTTAGGTAATGGGACAAGATCCCAAACTTGATTGTCTTGCATAGACTTGTACTCCTCATTCATAGCATCTATCCACTTTTGAAAGTTAGAATTCTGCATGGGTTGATGGAAGTTGATTGGATCATTTTTCATCAATTCATCATTTTCCTCACGTTCTTGGAGAAAACTATGTAATCATCCGGAATAACATTTCTCCTTTCTCTCGTGGATCTCCTTAGTGGCATTTGTCCTTGAGGTTGTTGAGTTTGTTCCTCTGGAACATTTACTTCAATTTGAATAGGGAGCTGTTCAACATTGTCTTGTTGAGGTTCCACATCTGTTTCTTGATCAATGACAGGTATATAAACATGTACATTGTCAAAAACATTACGAGTCGAAATTGATTCCTCCTCAAAGACAATGTTTCTTACCTTATTTCTCCCCCCAAACTCAACATCCTAAAAAAAAAAGTCGCAGTTCCCGTTTAAAAAATAGACCTAATTGTGGGATCATAAAAGTTGTAGCCCCTAGATCGCTCTGAATAACCAATAAAGCAGTTGCTTACTGTCTTGGAGTCCAATTTGTTTCATTTGGCCTATAAGGCCTAGCCTCAGATGGACATCCCCAAATGTGAAAGTGTTTTAAACTACGCTTTCGGCTTGTCTAAAGTTCATAAGGAGTCTTGGCAGCAGCTTTAGTTGGTATTCTATTTAGGATATAAGCTGATGTCTTTATTGCTTTTCCCTAGAGTGATTCTGGTAAGGTAGAATGACTAATCACGCTCCTCACCATATCCTTAAGAGTTCCGTTTCATCTTTCAGCGACACCATTCATGCTAGGTGAACCTGACATGGTGTACTGTGGGACGATTCCACATTCCTCTAGGACTTTAGCAAATGGCCCTGACGTTGTTCTCCTAAACCGTCATATCTGCCATAGTACTCTCCACCACGATCAGATCTAACACACTTAATTTTCTTACTGAGTTGGTTTTCAACTTCAGTTTTAAAATACTTGAATACATCCAGTAACGCTGATTTCTCTTGAATGAGATAAATGTACCCATAACGTGAGTAGTCGTCTATGAATGATATAATTAAAATATCGTTGACCATTCCAAGAAGCCGTAGAGAATGGTCCCCAGATATCCGTATGTATCAATTCTAAGACGTCTGAAGATCTATTAGCACCTAATCTCTTTTGTTTGGTCTGTTTTCCCTTGATGCACTCAACACAGACATCTAAGTCTGAAAAGTCAAGTGAATCCAAAATGCATTCTGACACAAGTCGTTCAATTCTAGATTTGGATATATGACCCAAACACTTGTGCCATAATTTTGCTGAATTTTCTTTGTTTATCTTGCATTTTGTAACCCATGAATTCACATGCAAGGTTTCATTATATGATGCAATAATATCAAGCAAATATAGGTTATCAACATACTTAATGAACTAGTACCAACAATATTTGAATTCAATGAAAGACTGAATTGATTGTTTCCAAATGAACAATTATAACCAGATTTGTCCAATAAAGAAACATAAACCAAATTCCGTCTAAAGGACGATACAACAAAAGTGTCTTTCAAATCCAAATAAAAACTAGTTTTCAACAATAACCTAAAATGCCATATTGCCTCAAATCTACCGAATTTCCATCGCCCACAAAGATGTATCTTTCAATATCATTTGGCTTTCGATAGCTCAGACAACCCTGCATAGAAACACTTATGTGAGTGGTAGCACCAGAATCTAACCACCAAGTGCTTCTAGATAATGAAGCTAAATTAACCTCAGAACAGACCAAAGTAAAGAATGTATCTTTCTTGGCATGCCAAACATGATACTTACTACATTATTTTTCCATGTCTTAGCTTTCCACAAAAGAAACATCCTTGATTTTTCTTAGGTTTTTTTTGCTCTGGACCCTTAGCAGCTTCATTTTCTTTCTTTTTTTGCCCTTATCCTTAGAGGTACATTCCAGATGAGTACTTTCAAATCTATCTTACTTCAACCTTTCCTCTTCTTGCACTCAATATGAAATGAACTCATTAATAGTCCATTTCTCCTTTTGACAGTTATAACTTACCTTAAACTGACTGAAATGTGCAGGAAGAGATATCAATACTAAATGCACGAGCAAGTCATCAGACAACTCGAGCTTTAATGCCTTAAGTTTGGAAGCAATGTGAGACATCTCCATGATGTACTCCCTTATGTTTCCCTTGCCTTTCTACTTCATTGAAATCAAGCTAGCTAAAAGCATGCTTGTTTCAGCCTTGTCGTTTTTTTGCAAAACGTTTTTAAATTTCAACAAGAAAATCACTGTCCTTAGTTACCCCTTCAGATATTGCGTCTCTAAAGGCTTCCGAAATGCCGTGCTTAATGATCATTAGACTCATGCGATTATAGCGTTCCCACTTCTCAAAGTTCATCATTTCTTCAGAAAAACTTTCAGCTGTAAGAGTAGCGAGTTGCTCTATCCTTAGTGCAAGGTCTAGATCCATGCAACCAAGAACGATTAAGACGTTCTCTTTCCAATCCTTGAAGTTTGTTCCATTAAGCATGTGAATATTGTTTTCATGAGCAGATATTGTAGTAGCAAACATAATAGTTGTACAGAGAATAAACCTAATGAGCATGCATGTTCACATCATAATCTTAATAAACAATCTTTAAATTCAAACAATTATGGAATACATCTCAAGATACCTAACACAACATTAATATCAAGTCTTTGGACAATAATATTAACTTGTAAGTGGTACTCTTAGTGTGGTGATCAAATATTGACAATAAATCCTGTCAAACAATAAGTCTATCTTTGGATCGGCTTATTATTCACATGAAAACATTATAATTGTCACATATTATTACTACAGGTGTGTATGCAATTCGGCCAAATATTATCCTTCCTTTGGGCCAGCTAATATCCGCATGAACTCACAAACAATAACAACTTAACATTCTCAATAAATTAATCTACATAAGAGAGGTCACTTTGGTGACATCTTATTTCAATTAATTCAATCAAATGTTAGACAAACTAAATCAGTCATTAGATGCATCCCAAAAACATTTAAATTTAAAATTTTCAAATAAATCGCATTGAGAAAAATAATAAATAAATAACAGACCTAAGTAATGTACCTGATTTAATGTCCATTATTTAATTTTTGAATTTTATTTTATTTTATTATCAGGGTGGCTCAGACAGATTCTGCTGGGTACAAATAGTCAAAACAGGATGGACCAATTATCTGAACTGAATCAGGGTGACCCATCTGGCCCAGTAGGGTCTGACCCTGTCCTAGCAACTTGTCAGACCCAGACTCAACAACCTAAATGTCTTTCAATTAAGTTGTAGCCCAATGAAAATTTTCAAATAAAACTAAAGGGTCCAATATAGGCCTTAACTTAAAAGTTGTTATACACATGGGCCTAATTCTGGTCCGACAACCTAACAGATCAAGATCTGATTCAGGCCTTAATAAAACTTGTTATACACTGGACCTAATTCTGGTCCAACAAACTAAACCCTAGAAATTTAACCAAACAAGATCTGAACGAAGCTGGTCCACTGCAGATCGCTTTTTCTGGAGTGTATAGATGCCAGACAATAAACAATAACCTATGGTTACTCATGCTGAGTACAGGATGTAGAACAAACTATTCTTAAAATGACATGGGTGGCAGGCTCCATTAAGGGACAGGTGTCAACGTTTGTCATCCTAAAAATTTACTCCAACAGGCAGGCAACAATCTCCATAGACTTACATGATCTTATCTGGTTGACCAATCACATTGGTATAACAATGTTTTGTTACGTGTTCCAAGTTGTACATGCATGAGTTGCATAATCTAACCATTTTTTAATGAACCTAAGGAAATCAACTATTTGGGACTCTTATGCAACATGCACTAGCTAAGTATGACACAAACACACTTATTCAATAAAAAACACAGAATACAGTAGATTTTCAAGGTCTGTTGTTTTGTATCATACCTATGAGGCAACGGAAATTGGTTTTTTTTATAAATGGATCATAAACCTTAAAAAAAACACCTTGATTTTATGCCAAAAGTTCATCCTAAATTTCATAATCTATTAAAGAATCAATCATGGAGTAGACTTTGATACCACTTGTAAGATTATCTATAAGACACATGCATGCTCCATATTGATTCAATGAGAAGAAAAAACAATCAAGAATAAGCGGAAGCGTACCTTGATCCATGATAGCACTTCAAGAAAGGGATGAGTCTTGATCTTCCAGTTGATAACCTATGTTTTATGTATATCTCTCTGTAGAAAGGAATTTCAGAAGAAACAAAACACACGCACAACTGCGGACCATAACCCAATATTTATAACTGATTGGGTTATCAATTATTCTTACCAATTTCTAATTTGGTACTTTATAAATTAGAAATTGCTTAAGTGTATCTACATATTAAGCCCATGACTTTTAACACCCTAGCCAAATTAACCATATTAGATCACAATTCATTGAGCTATACTTTAAGATAGCAATACACATTAAATACATATGTGTGCCCAACATGTTGGATTTTTCCGACATCATCTTGAAATCTTCTTTCTATTATCAAAACTGAAGATTATTTAGAATAATGTTGATTCCGCAGTTTTGCGGCTCCCAGAGAATGGGAGACAAAAATAATCTTCTATCTGCCATCATTTGCAAGTATCATACACGTTGTCTGATATGTACAGTACAAAGAATGGACAAAGCTACCACGATAAAACCTTGAAATCCGACTTAGCAAGCCAATTGAGGCATAAACTTGAGCATCAACATGGAGAATCAAATGGATCTAGCAGCATTCCGGATGTACACTTGAGCACCAGCATGGAGAATCAAATATACACTCCCATCCACTGGTCAATAATTAGTGTCACAATTACTAGAACTTATGTCAGTGTCCCAAATTAAGTCGTAGTTGGTCAAGCAAAAGGCCAATCACTAGAAAATCTTGATAGTACAAAAAAAAATCCAGAGGTGTGAGAATGGAATATCGAAAGCTTTTTTTTATTATAAAAAAACCATTAAGATTGGATGAATACCTCTGCTACCTCTTGAAAATGATCATCCCTGATGGGTAGCGGGAGACCCGTCATTGCAAATCCTCTGGTTCATGAAAAGAGAGCATTATATGCCGGTACAGAAATGAAGAGACAATGAGTTAAAAACTGGAGTTCTTTATCGCATCGTTAGTGATATACTGATATAAGAGGAAGTGCACCTTTATGTTCTATAAATTTTTTATTTTGGATTTACACGCAAAGGGTTCTACAAATTTGCTATGCAGATGCCCAGGTCCACAAACTAAGTCATATGCAATGTAAGCATAAGACTGAAAAGAAAAAAAACTCATCTGTCATAGCTTCGTACCTCCCATGAACGCAGATAAGAATATAGCACCGGATAATGTGAAAGAGGAGGCGTGGAAAGAACTCTTGCTGTACAGCCAAAAGATAGACCTTTATGATAAAGTCATATGAACAAAGAACGGTCGTTAATGACTAAACTTCAGTAATCACATCTTGTATATAAAAGGTGGACTTATTGCTTAGAAATACCATATGCTCAAAGGTGTTCGTCAATTTATTGAGAAGGTTGCAGTGTACTGAAGCACAAACATATGATAATCCTTGCTTGTCACGCAGCCATGGGCGGATCCACTGCTTGGATAAGGGGGTCAATTGACCCCATTTAGGTTTTGTAAAAAAAATCATTAAAGTAGTTAAAATTTCACTATTGCCCCCCTTGAAATTTCATATTGCTTCCTCTTTATAAAAAAACATCATAGATCCCAAATCGCAAGAGATACCGAGCCTCTTGTGTTTGCGTCTTGCGATATCTTTTTCAGTTCTTCTTCATCTCCGTCTGAAACAAGTGAGTTTGTTTGATGTTCTTATTTCTCCATCTCCGACTTGTTGATTTTATGCCCTGGTCTTGCAATAAAAATTTTGATGAATTTCTGAAACCTAAATTCCTGAATTTAATATAGTTTTTCATGTCAACCGATTCAGAGATTCTCCATTTAATATTACAACTAACAAGAAAAGAAGAAAAAAATGACAACCTACATGTCTGATGAATGTTGTGTCAATCAAAAAAGAAATTGGATCAGCTGCTAAAGCCATTGCAGCAGACAATACAATATGAAATATCTCCAAGCCAATCTCATCCTTATTTGAAAATAATCTCACAATAAGCCTTAATGGTCTTTCTATAAAAGCAAAAAAAAAAAATGCTCTACATAAAATGTTACTAAGCAATCAATCTCACACTCAAAGACAAACACACCCCATACACACCACATGTACACATTTCACCACTACACACATAGTGACATATATAGCCTGTTTGCAATGTACATAAAAATTATAAAATTGAAATTTTTATGTTGTATATCTCCATCGTTAAACATAACCCAAAAAAAGAAGACAAAATTTGGTGACTTTACTAATTTCTTGGAAACTTTTTTTTTTGGAAAGCGAGTGGGGGTTATTTAGGATCCCCAAACCTGTATACCGAGGAAATTTCTTGGAAACTTCTTATACAAAGGACATTTTTTATGTGTTATACCGAGGAAATTTCTTGGAAATGTTACATTTTTTTTTGCCCCCCCCCCTTTTTCTGCAATCCTGGATCCGCCCCTGCACGCAGCATTGGCCTCCAAAATGTGCATTGTTATCTGATACGACATATTACTAGTAAAGGTTAGAACTATATCATAATCACGCTGCTGAAAGAGAAGAAGAACGAAAGCCTATCAATGAAGTCAATCAAGTGACTTGAGTTTTAGTTGTTTTGAAAAGCAACTGAGATATATTATGCATCCTAATAGATGATTGGCCATACAAGATAGGGAGACAGAGATTTCGAGCCAAAGGTTTGCTCCAAGGGAACCAAGGTTGGGCTCTAGAAAGGTCATTGCTTTTAAAGACGATTGTTGCATAATGATGATACATAAAAAACGGTTACCACCGCGGAGTCGTATATGTGTCATGATGATCTCGAGAATTACGACCTCAAGCGTCAGCCTAACACTGATCCGGCCCAATCAGTTCTAAGCCCGCCCAACTGCAGTCCGCCAAGCGGGACCCAAATTCCACCAGCATGCTAGGCCCACACGTCTCACGACTTATCTTCAATACCTGCAAGCCCTCTTCAGGCAAATATCTCAAGGATTAGCTTCAGATGGGTAACTATAGTTGCTCTCCCTTCCAACTAAGAAGCTAACACCAGAATATCTTTCACACAAGGAAACTCCCTTCTACGGATTGCTCTTGGATTGGGAACTATCTCCCACGTATCTAGGAGCACAAAGCTAACATGAAAACTTCCCTCCTACAACATGATTTCTAATTAGGGAGAGATCTCCACGAATACCTCCTTCCTAAACTACGTCTACGATGGCCAGGTAAGAACCAGGACCTCTTGCACTATCAATAAGACATGAGGTTGGAAAGCTAAGGTACACCACAAATTCCCTGTTACAGCATTAAACCTTCCTCAGAGCTCGTCTGACTTTAGCATCGGAGTGTCATTGGCCACCACACGGTGGTTTGTGGCTCATGTGTGTTACTTGTGCAGGTTAGCAAGTCAGCGGGACTAGGTCAAATCAGGGAGCGAAAAAAGATTGCATTAGTTTGGCGTCGTTCGTGGGGACGACATAGTTCTTAATTTTACACTAAGCGTCGTCTCCTTTCGAAACTTAGAGAGATGGTGACCACCAGGTCACGCAAAAACAAAAGACTAGGAGACACATCCGAAGCTCAGACCGTCCCTGTACTGCCTCTCTTGGCGGATCCTGTGGCGCACGGGCAACCAACTCACGCTCCCGCACCAACAGCAGCACTGTTGAACCCCGAGTTGGATTTCGATATCTTTTCATACACCAAGCTCTGTTGATGATTAATCCGCTCAAATCTATGAAACAGAGCCCTGACGAGACGCTAGAGACATATTAACCCGCTTAATAGCTGGTTGACCACCGTCCGCGTATGCAAATACAAAACGGCCATCAGCCTTCATCAACGGGTTGCGAAAAGGAAAGTTTTACAACCATCCGACATTGAACCCGCCAGCAAGCATGGCAGACCTAACAAAGGAAGCACAAAAATTCATCATCCTGGGAAAAAGACGGAGGGGAATCAAACCCGAAGAGCCATCGGTCAACGGAGTACATGTGCTTCATGGAGCACATTCCGAGTTCGAATTATCTAACAGGTCCAACAAAAGGGCTCTACAAGTTATGAGGATTCAAGCAATATGTGGCGAGCAGCCGCCGCAACGTGGTCGGAGGCAAGGCTCATCCACGCCCCTGGTATTTTCACAGAATGATCTCCAGGGCATACAACGACGCCCTGGTGGTGACAATTTCCCTAGCAGGCTGGGAGGTAAGAAGGTCCTTGGTTGATACTGTAAGCTCAATGAATGTCATGTTCCTCCACACGCTCCACAACATACAACTAGACGAAACAACATTGACCCCTGATAGTCGTCTAGTGGCGACTTTAGTGGCGAAAACAACTTCCTGTGGGAAAGACATAGCTGACAATAATAGTGGGAGAGCACTGACTCATAAAACCTTTGTATCAAGAGTTTATAGTGATTGACACGCCTTCAACGTACAATGCGGTTCTAAGAAGACCTGAATACATCATATGGGAGCGGCGGTCTCCACCCACCACCAGTGCTCAAGTACGCTACAAACCAAGTGGTCGGTACATTGAGAGGAGATCAGTTGGAGGCCAGGGAATGCAATTCATGGTGACTTTGCCTCCCCGACAATCCTCAACAGGCAGCAAATCCAATGCCAAGACTACCCTCCAAACAGCCCGAAGCACAGGAAAAAAACAACAAGCACTGGATCACGAGGCACCAGTATGCCCTCGAGGAGGCCCAATGCTGGATAGCCAGAGGAAGAAACCATCACGGTCTACCTCGACAGCCCTCGAAATAGCAAGGCCATTTAGATTGGTTTCCACCCAAGTAGGGTAGTGGCGAAACAACTTACGGAGCTGTTGCAGCGTAACCAAGACATTTTCACATGAACCATGAGGGATATGGTGGGGATTGATTCATCGATAATCACTCATCGCCTCAAGGTCGACCCTTGAAGAAAACTGTCAGACAGAAGCAGAGGTCCGTGGCGCCTGAAAGAAACGCAATCAAAACAAATAGGTATAACGTTTACTCGACATGGACATGATCAAGGAAGTGTGATACCCCGATTGGCTGGCAAACACATTCTCATAGAAAATAAAATGGGAAGTGGAGTGTGTGTAGGCTACACTTACCTAAACAAAGCCTGCCAAAGGACAACTTCCCACTCCTCCGCATCGATCAGATCATAGGCGCTACTTCGGAACGCAACCTACTCAGCTTTATTGACGCCTATTCAGAATACAATCAAATATTGATG
>QNQO01004676.1:0-14233 GCA_003290165.1 Berberis thunbergii | reverse complement strand
AAATATGTCATATCTGGAAGAAGAAAAAAATTTCCACTTGCGATAAGTCAGCAAACATTACCTATACGAACAGCTTCATCCCTATGCCTTGTAGATAGGCGTCCATCCGCAATCCTCTCTAGTTGTTGTTCAACTTCATTCATATCATGGTCAGCAAGTTCTTGTTGATCTTCAGATAGCGGCTGTCCCTCTCCAGCAATAGAGGGAGTAATAGTCTCAGGGACTACAGTATCTGTTTGAGATAGTTGAGACACATGCTGTGACCTTTCCTGACTTGATATAGCTTGTGAAGTAGAAGCATGTTGTGATAAGGTTGCTCTTCGAGATTGCAACTGTCCTCTTTGAGTTAGACGCCTCATCTCTATATTATTTTAACCTGTTATAACATTCAAGATTGTACATATTCATGCATAGAAAAAATATAAGTTCAGAAAGCAACATCAAATGTATCACAGCCATAGAGCCAAATAGATTGAACCACATATATTAAACCATTGAATAAAATATAAGTATCAATCATATACTGTGCATATTGTAAAATAGCATTAAAGTTGAGATGCACAACATGTTCATCACCATCCATATTATCAAACTTCATACATTACTCTATGAACTTAGAATACCCAACTTGCTAACACTCTATTACAACATCTTCATCACCATCCATATTATCAAACCTTCTAACAGGAACGGGCTCAGATTCAACAATTTCTTCTTCAGTGGATGTAGACGACTCTCCATTGACATCATAAAATTCTCTAGGCTTTATCTTAACAGGGACGTGCCATTCAGTTTTAACAGGATCTTGTACATAAAAGACTTGCTTCGCTTGTGAAGCGAGAATGTAGGGTTCATCCGTACATAGTAGTCGATTAAGTTTCACAATTGTGAATCCTAACTCGTCTACCTGAATGCCGCGCCTATCAACCCAATCACATCTAAATAGGACTACATGTCGCCCTCCTCCATAATCCAACTCTGTGATGTCAATCAACACGCCATAGTACGTCACATCTTTGGTTGTGGGGGAATTGTCATTAACCGTTCCATAATTAATGCAACTTGCCGAGAGTACAACTCCACTATTCTGGGTTTTACTTCTCCTATCTGCACACTGCGTGCGATACCTACACCCATTAATAAGGTATTTTTTAAACTTGCGAACAACCTTCGAAGGACCCCACGACAAGTGTTGAACATCATTAGGTTCATCAGAACTGCTGACCTGTTCATTAGAAGCCAAAGAATGCACAACCTTAGTATTTGGTTAACATGAATTTACAATTTAGTAGAGGCAAAACTCACAGCATCACGAAACCATTGAGGAAACTCAGAGTTATGAATCCGATCAATGTCTATTTGTCGTTTGTTCGGGTATCGTGCTCGGAGGGCTTCCTTATGTTCTCTACAAAAGGTTAGGATGCATTAGAGATACTAAGGGTGCTACAAAGTCGAGATTCAAGTGGAGAGATAGTAGACGTGCATACATTACATGTGTGTATATTTCAGATGTGTTAAATAACACCCATCTATGCATTTGTACCCACGTAACTTCGTCAATATTCATAAACTCTGCCTTCCCAATGCCACGCCCGGGCGATGAGAAAATGTTGAGGAAGGATCGTGGTGCTTGCACATAATTATCATCATTTCGCACTGGCCGGTTAGCCCTTGTCTCGACATCGTTAAAATATCTTGAACAAAATGTCAAACATTCTTCAGCCAGGTATCCTTCAGCAATTGATCCCTCAGGACGACTTCGATTGCGCACATATGACTTCAACGTGTGAAGGTACCTATGACAAATAATTTGCCATGATATATTAGTAGTTATTTTAATACATACTACCTAACATTATGACACATGGTATGGGGATTTACCTCTCAATAGGATACATCCAGCGATAGTGAACAGGTCCTCCCAATTTAGCCTCACTTGCCAAGTGTATGGACAAGTGAACCATTATATCAAAGAAAGCTGGGGGGAAAATCCTCTCAAGATGACAAAGTACTAGAGGTATATGACTTTCTAACTGCTCATAGCAATTAACTGTCCCAGTTTTGGAGCATAATTCACGACACTTTGTCGTCGCTAAGATAAAAATTTTAATATAAAAAAAAGGTTTCATTTGCGAGATTCGAACCCGGGTCACCTGAGTAAAAGTCAGTTATCCTAACCGGACTGGAAGGTAATGGGTTATTGGTAATTTTATCCAGTTTATAAATATATATCTATTTTTTATATAATTAAAAAATAAAGAATTAGCTATGGTAGACAACCGTGGCTAACAAAAAAATTCACATTTAGCTACGATATTTTGACCGTGGCTAAAAAAAAAAATTGCAAACGTTAGCTAGGACCCTAGTGTCGTCGCTATATTGGTTTCTTATAAATTTTTTTAAAATATGTATTCGCTACAGTATTTGGACCGTGGCTAACAATTTTTTTTTTATAAACATTAGCTACGACCCTACAACCGTTGGTACGTTTTTTTATGTCCACCGTAGCTAATTAGTTTGTTATATATTTTTTTAAAAATTACGTTAGCTACGGTTATACACCCGTCGCTATACTCTTTTCTATTTTTGTATTTTAAAAAATACATTAGCTACAGTTCTAAAACCGTCGCTACGTTCTTTTATAATTATTTTGATTTTATAAAATCACATTAGCTACGGTCCGAAAACCGTCGCTAATCTCTTTTATATTTTTTTTATAAAAGCACATTAGCTACGGTGTGAAAACCGTCGCTAACCTCTTTTATTTTTTTTGATTTTATAAAATCACGTTAGCTACGGTCCAAAACCGTCGCTAATCGCTTTTATATTTTTTTATAAAAGCACATTAGCTACGGTGTGAAACCGTCGCTAACCTCTTTTTTTTTTTTTTTGATTTTTATAAAATCACGTTAGCCTACGGTCCGAAAACCGTCGCTAATCGCTTTTATATTTTTTTATAAAATCACATTAGCTACGGTGTGAAAACCGTCGCTAACCTCTTTTCTTTTTTTTGATTTTATAAAATCACATTAGCTACGGTCCGAAAACCGTCGCTAAGCTCCTTTATAAATTTTTTAAAATTTTATAAAATCACACTAGCTACGGTTTTGGCAACCGTCGCTAACCTCTTTTCTAATTTTTTTATAAAATCACATGAGCTACGGTCCGGCAACCGTCGCTAATCTCTTTTATAAATTTTTGATTTTATAAAACACATTAGCTACGGTTCCGAAACCGTCGCTAATATCTTTTCTAATTTTTTTTAAAAAATCACATTACTACGGTTCTGGAACATCGCTAACCTCTCTTCTATTAATCACAAAAAACCTTAGCTACGGTCGTATTGCCGTCGCTAATTAGTTTGTTGTATTTTTTTTGACTAAAAAAATCACGTTAGATACGGTTATATGGCCGTTTCTAAGGTGTTTTCACATTTTTTTTAAATCACAGAAATGTTAGCTACGGCTGTTTGGCCATCGCTATTTGTTTGTTATATATTTTTTTTGAAAATCACATTAGCTACGGTTCTGGAACCGTCGCTAACCTCTTTTGTATTAAATCACAAAAAACCTTAGCTATACGGTCGTATTGCCGTCGCTAATTAGTTTGTTGTATTTTTTTTGACTAAAAAAATCACGTTAGATACGGTTTATATGGCCGTCTCTAAGGTGTTTTCACATTTTTTTTTTTTTTTTAAAAAATCACAGAAATGTTAGCTACGGCTGTTTGGCCATCGCTGATTGTTTGTTATATATTTTTTTTAAAAATCACATTACCTACGGTTCTGGAACCATCGCTAACCTCTTTTCTATTAAATCACAAAAAACCTTAGCTACGGTCGTATTGCCGTCGCTAATTAGTTTGTTGTATTTTTTGTGACTAAAAATCACGTTAGATACGGTTATATGGCCGTCTCTAAGGTGTTTTCACATTTTTTTTTTAAATCACAGAAATTTAGCTTGGCTGTTGGCCATCGCTAATTTGTTTGTTATATTTTTTTTGAAAATCACATTAGCTAACCTCTTTTTGTATTAAATCACAAAAAACCTTAGCTACGGTCGTATTGCCGTCGCTAATTAGTTTGTTGTATTTTTTTTGACTAAAAAAATCAGTTGATACTGTTTATATGGCCGTCTCTAAGGTGTTTTCACATTTTTTTTTAAAAAAAATCACAAAATGTTAGCTACGGCTGTTTGGCCATCGCTGATTTGTTTGTTATATATTTTTTTTAAAAATCAATTACCTACGGTTCTGGAACCATCGCTAACCTCTTTTCTATTAAATCCAAAAACCTTAGCTACGGTCGTATTGCGTCGCTAATTAGTTTGTTGTATTTTTTGTGACTAAAAAATCACGTTAGATACGGTTATATGGCCGTCTCTAAGGTGTTTTCACATTTATGTTTTTGAAAATCACAGAATGTTAGCTACGGCTGTTTGGCCATCGCTGATTTGTTTGTTATATATTTTTTTGAAAATCACATAGCTAGGTTTTGGAACCGTCGCTAACCTCTTTTGTATTAAATCACAAAAAACTTAGCTACGGTCGTATTGCCGTCGCTATTAGTTTGTTGTATTTTTTTGACTAAAAAAAATCGCGTTAGATACGGTTATATGGCCGTCTCTAAGGTGTTTTTCACAATTTTTTTTTAAAAAAATCACAGAAATGTTTGCTACGGCTGTTTGGGCATCGCTGATTTGTTTGTTATATATTTTTTTTAAATACACATTACTCGGTTCTGGAACCATCGCTAACCTCTTTCTATTAAATTCACAAAAACCTTAGCTACGGTCGTATTGCCGTCGATAATTAGTTTGTTGATTTTTTTTTGACTAAAAAATCACGTTAGATCGGTTATATGGCCGTCTCTAAGGTGTTTTCACATTTTTTTTAAAAAATCACAGAAATGTTAGCTACGGCTGTTTGGCCATCGCTGATTTGTTTGTTATATTTTTTAAAAAAAAATCACGTTAGCGACGGTGGTTAGACCGTAGCTAACAAAAAATTTTCTAAACATTAGCTACGGTGAGAATGCGTCGTTATGTTCGTAGTAGCGACGGGATTTTAAATAGCGACGGTTATGTTAATTTATTTACCGAAAACCGTAGTAGAAATTTTAGCGACGGTTATTTACCGTCGCAAATCATTTAAATAGAGACGGTTTTTTAAAACCGTCGCTAATTGTGTGCTAATTCTGCTTTTTTGTAGTAGATGATTCTACTTGACGTTATATCTATGAGTCTCATCTAGAAAACGACGATGACCCATATAACAAACTTCGGAGAGTTTTTTAAGATAATGACGTGTTGTTCCACATTGCAGTGGGGCATGCATACTTGCCTTTTGTGCTCCACCCAGAAAGTTGCATATGCAGGAAGTCATAATTGTCCATAAGATAGCTGCACGCATCACAAAATTTTATTGCCTTGATGCATGTATGTTAGACGCCAACATCCCATAATTCCTTCAACTCATAATCAATGGCTGTAAATATACATCAATATCATTGCTGGAGCACGAGGTCCAGGAATAAGCAAAGACATCATAAAGAAGGTTGCTTCATACACATCCATTGCGGTAAATTATATGGAATTAGACAACTGACCACGTGCTGTGTGCAATACTAAGAGTTCAAAATGGGTTAAAGCCATCACTTGCCAATCCTAACCATTCGACCATCAACAGCAAAGTCTGGAAATTGATTATCGAGATGTCGCCAAGCCATAGAATCAGCAGATGCCGTAGGATATCATCCCGTGCTCGTGAGTCTGCATGCCAACGCATGCTTGATGCTGTTTAGATGACATAAATAGCTCTGTAACCTTGGAATAAGTGGGAAATGCCACATTGTCTTAGCAGCTACCCCACGTCTCTTACTAGTAAGTACATTAGACCCATCATCTGCTTGTTTCCACCTAGATAAGTGGATATAGAACAATCCACCATGAACAAACAAATAGCAACTATAAGGATGTCAAACACACAATGAAATAAAATTCAGATCCAATTATTATAAAACAAAACACAATTGAATCACACGTAAATGAAGAAATAAAACTGATTTGGGGACAAAACCTCGCGAAGAGGAAAGAACAGGAGCCGACCAACCCCTGATCAGTGAATGTCATTTGAAACCCTAAAATTCTTCAAGAATGGCCTCATGGGGTTGTTGAAAACTGTGGATTTCTTGTGGGTTTTAATGTTTTGCTTTGCTAAAAAAGAGGGGAAAAATTTACACAGTTTTGAAGAAAAAGAATAACAAGATCGAGGACATCTAAATAAGAAGAAGGATCTTACCTAAAAATTTACGGTCACAAAACCGTCGCTAAACTCTTTGCAAATTTTTTTTAAAAAAAAATCACATTTGCTACGGGCTAGAAGCCGTCGCTAAGGTGTTTTCATATATTTTTTTTAAAAAAAAATCGCAAAATAATAAATTCACATTTGCTACGGTCTAGGAGCCGTCGCTAAGGTGTTTCATAGATTTTTTTTTTTTAAAATCACGAAATATTAGCTACGGCTGAAAGGCTGTCCTAATGTGTTTGTTATTTTTTTAAAAAAAGGTCACTTTAGCTACGGTCCCAAAACCGTCGCTAATTCTTTTGCAATTTTTTTTTTTAATATTCAAATTAGCTACGGTTTTGGAGCCGTCGCTAAGGTGTTTTTCATAATTTTTTTTTTTTAAAATCACAGAAAAATTAGCTAGGGCTGGAAGGCCGTCGCTAATGTGTTTGCTATATTTAAAATAAAAAAAAAAATCAATTTAGCGACGGTTTTCGACCGTAGCTAGCAAAAAAATTTTCAAACATTAACTACGGCGAAAAACCGTCGCCAAGGTTTGTATTAGCGACGGTTTTAACCTGTCGCAAAAAGGTCAGCGACGGTTTTATTAATTTATATATCTAAAACCGTAGCAGAAATTTTAGTGACGGTTTTATGCCGTCGCTAACCGTTTAAATAGCGACGGTTGTAAAAAACCGTCGCTAATTGCCGTTGCTAATTTTGTGTTTTTTTGTAGTGATCGAGTGAATATTTTTTGCATCTTCGGAGCACTTTCGACAAGTTATAGAATATTTGAATCATAATCGGATATTTCAAAGACATTCCAATTATGATCCGAAAATTTTCATTTATGGGAAAATTGACATTCTCATATCAAATAGTTTGGAATGGATTATATTTTTCTGAAAATTTAAACTCTGGAATTTGTATAATAGAATAAATAGAATGACTTGTATTTGTAACGTATATTGGTAAATTAATGATGTATATATTATAGAGTAGTATCTATCAACGCAGAAGACCTCGTGATGCGTTCGACGACCTCAAAATAAATAAAGGATGATGAGCAGCAGTTGGATCAATTATTACTTACATGCTGATGACGTGGCAAACGGTGGTGTTGTTGACGTCGGTGATGTTGCAGTTACATTGTAACAGCATTTTGCATGTCTTTGGTATTATTAGGAGAAACCCATCCGAATTCACCACTGCATGGATCTACACTGAAATTCCAATTATTCTTTCCCAGCCTCTTCCCTATTACTTCAATGTCTCCACTGTTTCCATTACCATTACCATTAACCATACATACATGATGCGTTAGTTAACAAACATCATGCATCCAAATTATCCTGAATCACAATGAGAATGAGAATGAATTGACGCACGCACCTTCATCCTTTACAAGAACACTCTTCGGTGTTTGTCCCAAAACAAGAAACCATGATGCTGATGATGCCAAGTAGCGCCCAAAACTATAAGCAGCCTAACAAACACTCTAGTATGCACCAACTGCAAGTTTTTAGTTACCATTTCTCTCTCCTATAGATCGAGTTGAGAAGCCAAAATAATGATGATGTTGGTGGTTTTGACCATACAGAAATGCTTCAATAGTAGCGTAGGTACCAGATAGATGTTGGAAAACGTCCACCAATTGTAGCTCAGTTGGTCGGACATCCACTCTCCTTGTGAGAGGTCGCGGGTTCGAGACTCACCAGTTAGGATTTTGTGAGTTTTCGCCCGATTATTAGGAGCACATTTGCTCCGCCGTTGATAAGCCTTCGGGTATTGAATGCAGCTGCTTAGATGGACTAGATCGGAGAGAAGCGAAAGCGAGTCTTTATGCAAGTGGAGGCAATGGACCGGAGCGAAAGCAAGTCTCTATGCGAGATGGAGGCGACGAGGACACTAAGTAGCAACAATATTGTAGCCTTCGGGTCTGGTTTGGTTAACCCTATTGGGTCAGTCATGTAGCCTTCGGGCATGGATTAATAAATAAATAAAAAAGGGTCAACGACCCAATTTTTTTTAAAAAAAAAAAAAAAAAAAAAAAAAAAAAAAAAAAAAAAGAAGATAGATGTTGGAAAACCAAAACAAAGGCAGACAAGTATTGGGTGAGAAACTGACAAGTAGGTTCCTTGTTGGAGTGAATCTCTTTGATTGGGTCATTATGAACATCTTTAAGACGATTGAAGGTATTAAGCTTCACCTAGGGCTAAAGGCTTGACTTTTAAGAAAGGTTCTTAAAAATGAAAAATCTAGAGAGCCAGGCCCTTATAAGGGTACCTTGAAATCGTGGTGCTCTCACAAGGGTACCCTGTAAGCTTAATTTCTGAAACCCTTGAAAATCCTACACCAGGAATAGGCGTTCTCAATCCATAATTAAATCATGATGACAGTGGACATACAAATCCAAATATCATTAAGTTTCATTTCACCTTTAATGACTCATTTTGTCCCAAGATCATACTTTTTATCATTAGAGTACAACTCTTTCATTCCATTAATAAGAAAGGTCAACCATGTTTGACACCACTAAATATGTTTTACCACACCACCAACAACTTAAATTTTTTTTCTACTAACCCATACCACTACTAAATAAGCCTTTATTCTCTCATGATTCTCTTCTCTCCCTCTCGTCTCCTATTTCTCTTCTTTGTCTTTTTCAAGGAAGAACACCTCCCACCCCATCCGCCACCAGTCGCACCACCCTTTCCTGCCTTCATTCGCTCATCCCCTTTTATCTCTTCCGCTTATTCTCTTCTCTTCTCATGCACAGCCCTTTCCCTGTATTCTTTCTCTCCTCTCATCATCTTCTCCTCTCTTCTTCTTCTTCTTTTTTGCACTCTTCTCATGAATAACCCCCACCTTTTTTCTATCATCCCCTCTTCTTCTCTTCTTTTGCCCCCCCCCCCCCCCCCCCCGCCCCCCCTTATAGGAACTCATTCTTCTTCTCATCAAGTCTTGTTTTGATGCACATCTTGAGGAACAATTGTCAATTTAAGTTGAACTTTAACGCATTATTCCATCAAAACAAATCCTAAAATTTCTGTTCATTTATGATGTTAATTCATACAAGCGTCTTTCAAATATGCATCACTATTCCATGCATATAATAAGAATTAAGCTTGACCACAGTCTGAACAGTTCGCTTACACTAGCAACGACAATTACTGCCCGATCACAACCTACCTTGCCAAGGGCGGATCACAATGACGGATAACAGCTTGGTCTGAGTAATCTATCGCCAGCCAAGATTATCCCCTTGCGCGAAGTTGAGCCAACTCACAAGACTTGGCCAATATAACTTCTTGATCTCCAAAGAGTACAGACCAGGATTGCTTGAACTATCGTAACGTAAGCGGTCAGAACTCTCATCGACAGATCAACACTATGGCTTCCCGACTCATCAAAATCTTTTGTCTAAAGGCTAATATCGCGATGAAACAGAGCAAAACAAAGTCAACGGAAAAAGTCAAAGAATACACAAGTACAAGGTGCTACTTCACACATCTTTCATTTATAATTTGAAAATACAGAATTTACTCCTCGTCAGGAAGAGGTACAGATACAATGGAGCCAGACTTGGCAGAAGAAGAAGCAGGAAGGGTGTTCGCACACGATGCCGCTAGAACACTAGGAACTATGAACATCTTTAAGATGATGGAAGGTATTAAGCCTGGCCTAGGGCTAAAGGCCCAACTCTTAAGAAATGTTCTTAAAAATGAAAAATCTAGAGAGCCAGGCCCTTACAAGGTACCCTGAAATCGTGGTGCTTTCACAAGGGTACCCTGTAAGCTTAATTTTTGGAACTCTTGAAAATCCTACATCGGGAGTAGGCGTTATCAATCCATAATTAAATCATGATGATAGTTGGACATATTTCTTAATCGTGAGAATGTGAGCATTGCATAATTAGAAATGTTTCAAAAATATATAATAGATTTCAGAAATATAATAGACATTTTGAATCACAAATTATAGGCATACAGATCCATCTTCGAATCATACAAATCCAAATATCATTAAGTTTCATTTCACCTTTAATGACTCATTTTGTACAAGATCATACTTTTTTTATCATTAAAACACAACTCTTTCTTTCCATATATAAGAAAGGCCAACCATGTTTGACACCACTTATAAATATGTTCTCCCACACCACCAACAACTTAAAAAAAAATCTACTAACCCATACCACCACTAAATAAGCTTTTATTCTCTCATGTTTCTCTTCTCTCCCTCTCATCTCCTCTTTCTCTTCTTTTTCTTTTTTCAAGGAAGAACACCTCCCACCTCATCCGCTACCGGTCGCACCACCCTTTTCTGCCTTCATTCTCTCATCCCCTTTCATCTCTTCCGCTTATTCTCTTATCTTCTCATGCACAACCCTTTCCCTGTCTTCTTTCTCTCCTCTCTTCTTCTTCTTTTTCACTCTTCTCATGAATAACCCCCACCTTTTTTCTATCATCCTTTTTTCTTCTCTTCTTTTGCGCCCCCCCCCCCCCCCCCCCCTATAGGAACTCCTTCTTCTCATCAAGTCTTGTTTTGATGCACATCTTGAGGAACAATTGTCAATTTGAGTTGAACTTTAACGCATTATTCCATCAAAACAAATCTTAAAATTTTCTGTTCATTTATGATGTTAATTCATACAAGCGTCTTTCAAATATGCATCACTAATTCCATGCATATAATAAGAATTAAGCTTGACCACAGTCTGGACAGTTCGCTTACACTAGCAACGACAACTACTGCCCGATCACAACCTACCTTGCCAAGGGCGGATCACAATGACGGATAACAGCTTGGTCCGAGTAATCTGTCGCTAGCCAAGATTATCCCCTTGTGCAAAGTTAAGCCAACTCACAAGACTTGGCCGATATAACTTCTTGATCTCCAAAGAGTACAGACTAGGATTGCTTGAACTATCGTAACGTAAGCGATCAGAACTCTCATCGACAGATCAACACTATGGCTTCCCGACTCAACAAAATATTTTTTCTAAAGGCTAATATCGCGATGAAACAGAGCAAAAAAAAGTCAACAAAAAAAGTCAAAGAATACACAAGTACAAGTTGCTACTTAACATATCTTTCATTTATAATTCGAAAAATACAGAGTTTACACCTCGTCAGGAAGAGGTACCGATACAATGGAGCCAGACTTGGCATAAGAAGAAGCAGGAGGGGTGTCCGCACGCGATGTCGCTAGGACACCCTGATCTTCGTTATTATCTTCTTCTGATTGGTCGGATGATTCTCCAAACTCCGCAAAGGACACCTCCCTGTAGTAGGAAAGGTCCCAATCAGGGTGTTCCTCTTCCATCAGCTACAACAACTCCAGTCTTCCTTGCACAACTTTGCCGAACTCGAACGTGCCCTAGGCCTTGAGGAGTTTCTTTTCGCGTATTCACGACTCAACGAGCTCTAGCTCCAACTGCTCCAATTTGCCCGACAGCGCATCAATTTTGGATTGATCGGCACTTGGACTGTCTTTTACTACACTAAGCTCATTTTCCTTCAGAATGAGCTGCCATTCCGCTGTCTTCACACTCTTGGCATTGAAGTCAACATCATCATCCAGTTATTGACATTGGACAGTCCACTCATACTCCTTCTTGGTCTTCTTGGCTATCCTCCTAAGCCAATAGTAAGTCATGACAAACAAGGTTCAGTTCTTCCTCGAACTTGTCCTTTGCGGACACTGCCTCCGCCAAATCGGACTCCAGCGTTTCCAAGCGAATCCTCTGAGTCTCCAATTTATCTGCTAGGCCTCTGAATCAACAGCCGATTGGGCATGCCTTCTTTCTTCAAGTTGCATCCTCAATGATTCAATCTCATGGAGAGCATAAGAGTATGACTTATGCAAATTCGTAAAGACTCGTTCCATGGTATAAACTCTCTCACGAGCAGCCTCAACCTCTGTCCCAGCGATGGTGACTTGGTTCAGACATGAAATCCCTAGTACGAGATGTTTTGCCCCTTGTCCATATGATCTCCCAGCGTATCACATTCTGGAATTGGAGCACGGTTCGCCAGCCAGTCATTCCACTTGCTAATATGCTTCCTGGAAGCATAAGAAATGTCAATCTCCTGGTGCCAGGCTTGGTTGCTCATCTTTATCACATCCGGGGTGAATAGACTGATCCGTGCATCTGGATTGAGGTTCCCTGGGACCAAAATCACTCCAGCACTGCCCTTCGTTGTCTTCACTGCATCGGGGCCCTCCTCCATAGCTTTCCCCTTACAATGATCGGTTCTCTCTCACGAGCTGAATAAATAGCGGTTGATAGAGAAGAAGGAAAAGAGTTATCTCTCGGACCCGTCATCACCTCAATGTGAAGACAAGATCAAGAAGAAGGACAATACGGGCGACGTGGAGGGGACCTTTCGCCATGAGGTCGATTGTCAGGCGACTCTTCAGTAGGCCTAGGAGACTCGTGATCCAATGAGGGGTTATACTCGAAATTCTCCAATGAAAAAGGACGAGTCTGACCAGCATCAGACGAAGCTGCCATACCCGCCTGCAACAACAGGTTGTTCATAACTTTCGCCTGCTCAGTGCTCAACTTCGTTACATCCTCAATTCCCATTGTTTGTAGATATGCCTTTTCCAAGTTGGGAAGGAAGATATGAGCCTTCACACGAGCAGAATGCCCCTCGGGCACAACAGCTTCCGCCCCAACGGACGAATCAGGATCTCACCCTGCAACTTTGCGTCCCCCCTTTTGGAGGGCCTGGCCGCTCAAAAGCAAGCTTAGACACAGTGTGAGGCCTCTTTGAATGCACAGAAGAAGAAAACACCTCATTTAACTCCTCCCTCCTTGACGGGCTAGGAATCTTAACCTTCAAGAGCTTCCTCTTTTTTGAGGAAGGTTTGCCTTAAGACTTTGGGTTTGGAAATATAAAAAGAGTGGAAACCTCATGCCAGTAAGCCCACGGTCCAATGCACTTGATGTTAGAGGGTTGGACGACATCCTCCATCTGCATCCAAGGCATGCCACGAAATTTATTCATGGTCGCTTCTTCCTCAGAAAAAGGGGCGTAGTCAGAAATCTCCCAGCATGGATAATAATTCAATATGCAATCAATACTAGCGGGATCGAAAATGGAATCGTACTTACTCAATTGTCTGAACTCCCATTCAATCGAATAACCATCAAGCTCAAAATATTTTGAGTTCGCATAAGCCATGAAGCAATACTTCCGCAAAAACTTGAAATCGTCAGGCAGATTGGCAAAACAAGCTGGTGACGTCAACACGCATACAACATGCTCGTTTATTCGAGGAGCTGTGAGCAATTGGATCACCCTCGGAGACACTCAGACACCAACATTATTCGCCCTGATCAGAATGACGATCACCATCCTGTACCCGTTCGGCACTAGCTGAGCGGGCGGAATGCCGAGGTACACTAAGAAGCTCCAAATTTCTTGATGATAGGAAAACATATGCACGATTAAAGCATACATCGGTGCAAACGGATAAATCCTTTTGGAGGAGACAATGGTGTTTGAACGATGCCCAATGCGAAGAACATTAAATCATTAGAAATCTCATACTTCTAGCGAAGTTCTTCCATATTCGACTCGGAGATCGACCTATCCTTGAAGATCTCACGGGCTTTAGCGAACAGTTCATCAGAAAACTGATTCTGGGCCGCCATGGAAGAACCTACAACCTTTCGATTATGGAAGTTGAACAAAGTCAAAAGCACGAAAATCGAAATGACAAAGCAGAGTCTCTAAGATCGAAAGAGTAAAGAAACTAAATTCCGCAGAAAAGGGGATATATATAGAAAACATAACTCCTGTCTTTTTTTCTTTTCGAGCAGATGCACGCCCAATTAATAAAATACATCACTCAAGGAGATGGTTCAGACTCAATCATCATGACCGCCCAGTCTCTTCATGACATGATTTAATGGACCGACGAGCTGACCCGC
>QNQO01004675.1:0-48692 GCA_003290165.1 Berberis thunbergii | reverse complement strand
ACCATAGAGTACCCATAAGGCCATGGATGTCAGAGAAATAGTTCCTCAATTCGCATACACAAGATCCTCTAATAGCAACACATCGACTTTCAATTTAGGCAACTTAGGAATGGTTTAAGATTCTGACCATTAACGTTAATCACGACCATTTTTAGGATCAACAATCTCAACAGCTCCATGTAGAAACACCGTTTTCTCAATATAAGGTCTAGATCATTGAGATCGCAATTTTCCAAGAAAAAGACACAATCGAGAATTAAATAACAAAACCTTTTTAAAAGGCTCGAAGGCATTGCAAAGAATGGATTTATCATGATTTGTAAGTTTTAGCACTTTGGTATGCATCATTCCTAATCTCTTCTAACTCATTAAGTTGAAGCTTACGATGTGATCCAGCCTTATCTATATCAAAATTAAAGGTTTTGATAGCCCAATAAACACGAAGTTCCAATTCCACTGGCAAATGATAAACCTTACCCAAAAAAGTCTATATAGAGACATTCCAAGTGGGGTTTTAAATGTTGTCCTATAAGCCCAAATACCGTCATTCAAATGTTTTGAGCAATCCTTATTGTCTGGTTGAACCATTTTCTCTAAAATGTGTTTAATTTCCCGATTGAAAATTTCAATTTGCCCATTTTTTTGTGGATGGTAAGGAGTACATACTTTATGACTAATGTAGTATTTCTTAACTAACAGTTCAAATGATCTATTACAAAAATGAGAACGACCATCACTTATAACAGCACGCGGAGTACCAAAATTAGAAAAATAATATTATCTTTAAAAATTTTGATCACAACCTTGTGGTCATTTGTTTTATAAGGTACCACTTCTATCCATGTGGAAACATAATCAACAACTAGAATAATGTAAAGACAACCAAACGATGGAGGGAAATGTCCCATGAAGTCAATACCCAAAACATAAAAATCTTTACAATGAGAATATTAGTGAGATGCATCATATTCCTATGAGAAATGGAACCCATTCGCTATCTATCACATGTAGCAAAAAATGCATGGGTGTCACGACAAATAGTTGGCCAATAAAAGCCACACTACAAAACCTTTGAAGTTGTATTTTTAGAATAAAATGACCTCCACTCACCTAATCATGACAAAAGGAAATGATACTATGAAATTCAGTTTCTGGAACACATCTCCTAATGACCTGATCGGGATAATACTTAAATAAATAAGAATCGTCTCAGAATAAATGTATGACCTCAGCAAGAAACTTAATCTTATCTTGGTTAGACCAATTTGAAGGAATTGACACATAACAAGTTAATTCACAATATTTGCATAGCAATGTAACTGGGAGATAGCAAGTAATTTGCACATCAGAAAAAGATTTATTCAAGGGCACATTTGCAATAGATTACTCTACAAGAAATCTAGACAAATGGTCAGATACAACATTTTCGGAACCCTTTTGTCCTAAATCTCAATATCAAACTCCTATAACAATTAGACCCAACAAATTTAGATGTGCTTCAATGCTGCGTGATCAGTAAAATAAGAACTTTGGATCCTATAAGGTATGGCCTAAGTTTGTCTAAAGCAAAGACAATAGCGAGTAACTCCTTCTCCGTGGTGGAGTAATTAAGTTGTGCATCTTGTAGAGTTCGAGTAGCATAATAGATAAGATGGGCTTTTTGTCCACTCCTTGTCCTAAGACAATTGCAATCGTAAAATCAAAAACATCACACATAAGCTCAAAAGGTAAATTCCAATTAGGAGGTTGGATGATTGGAGTTGAAGTCAACAATTATTTAAGCTTTTCAAAAGCTTTCAAGCAGTCTTCATCAAAGACAAAAACAGAGTCCTTAGCAAGTAAATTGCATAAAGGACGAATAGTCTTATTAAAACCTTTAATGAACCTATGATAAAAACCAGCATGGCCTAGAAAAGATATAATTTCTTTCACCGTCTTTGATGATGGAAGATTCAAAATTAAATCAATTTTGTTTTTGTCAACTTCAATGTCCTTGTTAGAAATTATAAGCCCAAGAACTATAACTTGCCAATCCATAAAATGACATTTCTCCCAATTCAACACAAGATTTTTCTCTTCACACCTATTTAACACTAAGGTTAAATGATGCAAACACTCATCAAACGAATCCCCAAATACATCAAAGTCATCCATGAAAACCTCAATAAACCTTTCTAGCATATTCGATAAAAATACTAAGCATGCACCTCTGAAAGGTGGTGGGTTCATTACACAACCCAAAAGGCATTCTTCGATATTCAAAAGTCCCAAACGAGCAAGTGAATGTAGTTTTCTCATGATCCTCGGGTGTAATGGGGATTTCGTTATAACCGGAATACCCATCATGAAAATAATAGTAATCAGTCTGATTAACCTCTCAAGCATCTGATCGATAAAGGGAAGAGGAAAATGATCATTCCTCGTGCCTGAATGCAACTTACGGTAGTTAATGCAAACTCGCCATCCGATGGACATGCCAGGTGGACACTAACTCATTTTTATGTTTTGTGACTACGTCACCCCCGATTTCTTGATAACAACCTGAACTGGACTGACCCAAGAACTATTCGAAATTGGGTAAATAATGCCAACGTCCAACAATTTGAGCATCTCGGCTCAGACAACCTCATTAAAATTAAGATTAAGTATTTGCATTTTATGTGAAGCTTTTTTGCATTATCTTCCATATGAATGTGATGCATGCAAACGGTTGAACTTATTCCTTTAATATCTGCTACGGTCCACCCAAGTGTTGACTTATGTTCTTTCAGAACATCTAGCAACTTACTTTCCTGTTCGAAAGTCAACGTCGGCGAAATAATAACATATATAATATCATCTGAACCTAAAAATGTATACTTGAGGGTGTCATGTAATGGTTTGAAGTCAAGCTTGGTGGCTTTTCAATAGAAGGGACTGCTTTTGACTCACTGAGTGGAAAGGGGTTCCACTTTAGACTTCCATGTAGAACTAGAAACCATAATAACGGCTGAATCAACAAAAACATTCACTTTCCTAATGAAATTATCGATATGAAGTCTAAACCGAAATGAGTCAAACAAGTCGCTAAGGGCTATCTAATGCATATAGCAAAAAAGAAATTTTGACCAAACTCTCAATCATGTTAACCTCACAGATATCCTCAAACTTAGGTGGCTGTTGACTTACATTAAAACATTGAGTTTGACGGTCATGTTACCAAATGACAATTTCATGATTCCATTCCTACAATTAATAATAGATTGGATGTGGCAAAAAATGTTCGACCCAAAATAACTGGAATGTGAATTGGAGGGATTGTGAATAGGTTGTGTATCAAGAACTATTAACATCTACTGGAAAATAGAAATTTTCAACCGTTAATAATCACATCCTCCAATAACACCACGAGAGACTCTGACAGACATATCTACCAATTGAAGTGTTACTTTAGTCGGTTTTAACCAACCGATACCTAATTATTCATATAAGGAACATGGCATTAAATTAACACTCGCCCCTAAATCCAACAAAGCCTATCAATCATATGATCACCAATAACACAAGAAATGGTCGGTCACCCGAGATCCCTATAATTAGGCGGGTTCTATGTTGATAATTGAGCTGACTTGCTCAGCGAGGAAGGATCTCTTTTGCACATGTAACTTTCACTTTGTGTGCAAAGATCCTTCAAAAAACTTTCCATAGGCAGGAACTTGCTTAATAGCATCGAGCAATGGGAATTAATGTGAACTTATTTAAAAATTTCCATCACATCGTTGACATTGTGTTCCTGTCTTTGCAGAGCTAACCGTGATGGAAACGGTGCCTTAGGCAAATAAGATGCTTGAGTGGGGTTAGAGTCAAGAGGATCATCTTTAGAAGGTAAGGCTTTATCAGCTTCCTTGTTAGATGGAGATGCAACCTGTTTGACTTAGATGGGGATGCAATGACACTCAAATCGGGCATTTGTACTTGATTGTCCACTTGTTTTCCACTCCTAAGGGTAGTACAGATTTGACATTTTCATTTGCAAGGCTCGGATGTACTACCAATTATGAACTGACCCTTTAGGTTTGGAATAGGTTAACTAGGAAATCTTCTTGGCTCTCTCTCAAGGAGTGTTGAGCAATCTGACTCACATCTATCTCAAGTTTATGGATGTCTTGAGATTAGTGTTGGGTCCTAGCTGTTAACTCTGATATAGCTTGGGAATTCTGCTCAAGCATACTTTCTGTGTGCTGCATAAAATAATTAATCGCTTCCTCTAAACTGGATGTGATGATGGAGGAACTGGTTGTAAATTGACGCCTAACGGGGCTAGGGGCTTGAGGAGCCTGAGAGATAACAAACAGGCCCCCATTGGCATGAGCCACGAGTCCATGAGAGATTTAGATGCTTGGCGAAATCTGAGTTTTAATAGTTGGATTGTGAATTATTACCAGGTCGCCCAAATAACATTACAAGAATTGATTTGCTCAGCAAAATATGCAGGATATCATTCTGCAAATGACAATCAACTTTGGAATGAATCGACCTCGAACATGCCACACAAACCTTAGGTGATACATTCGTGGGAGATGTAGGTTGAGTCATATTCAAAATTGCATCAATTTTCTAAAGCCATAGTTCATAACAACTGCTTCTAGCTTTGAAGGGGAAGGGTAGGAATGGAAACGGACATGTCCCTTACTTTCATATATACCACCCTTATGCCTATGATGTAATCATTTCTCGCATAAAGTGCGCATTGCTGGAGAATTTAGAAACGTTCAGAGAAATTCCAAATCTCATTAACACTCATCTTCATGAGTGATCCACCACTAGTGGCATCAAATCATACGAGAGTTTTCGAAGGGGTTAATCCCATCTGGGAAGTAATTGAACTAGAAGCTACTTCTCAAATACGGTGATGAGGACAACCTTTCAGCCAGCATTCAAATAATGTTTCACCTTATTTTTTGTTGAAAAATTAGACATATCTCTCAGAAGGCGTTCGTTTTATGGTAATGGTCGAGAAATACTTTGGACAAACTTTAGCTTGACAATGGCCTTCCCACTTGTGAAGTGCTTCCCGTCTCTAAAAAATTTTAAACCATGATTTCGCCTTATTTTTTTAGAGAAAAGGGAAACAACCTAAAACCGACCGAAAGGTAACACAAATGTAAATAAATTCTTTGACATGAAGATATGTGTCTTCTTTCTTCAAAACCAAGAGGGAAGATGATGGATTGTTGAGTTCAATGTTTTTGCAGCTGTCTCAGGTAAGACAATGCAAGATAGAACACTGTTGAAAAAAAGGAAAAAGTAATCCATTAAAAGGCCTTTCCTCAGCCATCTTCTTGGTCTCAATAGACAATGAGGGAACCTAGAAAGTAGCGGGAACTTTAAAGAACTCCTTGGGGTTTGAGAATCATGGAACTAGGTACGCATAAACTAATGGGCACCAGATTTTCAAAGTTAACACTCCTTAATAGGTTCAATTTTTTTTTCTTGCAATGCAAGGCTAACCTCTACATGAAGATGATCTAACTCTAAAAAACAACAAAACCCTAATTGATGCGCAAAATAAGATGAATGACAATTGACCCTATAGTTTTGTTCCTAGTGCCAGCACTGAAAGTCAATTTAATTTACCTAACCGTGGGAGAGGCACCGATAATTTTCTATCAATGCGCAACTACAAAATTGCTCCTACCATTTTTTTTTTCACTTTCTAGCTCAATGTGAAATGCCAGTTCAAGAACTATTCAAAGATAGGATATGTTCCTTTACTTGACCACTTTAAGCTTTCAAACTTCCAAAGAGGGATCTTATGAGCGTGAAACCCGTCCTAGACAATTATCTTGCTGCAAATTTTAAATAGTGAAGCTTACATTCCTAACCCTAAAATAAATGGTGGTTAACATATTCATGGGAGAGGGCACGAAAGTTACAAATCAATCCTGTCACTATTCAAATTGCGTGCAATACAATCGAAAACAACCAAAACACCAAGTAATCACAACAGAAACCGCGTATAGATGCAATGGAGAAAAATCTACCTCCAGCGTGAACCTGTTTTGGTTTACTTGCTACGTCGGTAGAAGTCGAGTTGCCGCCGATCAGAAGCATTGTTACCTGACAGTTCGCCGAATTTTGACAGTGTCCACGCAAATCGCAACTGAAAAGAAAAATCACAATGCAATCTATAAATATATTTTTCCTTTTTTTGTATTTCTTTGCTTTGCTATTTTTCCTTTCTGCTTATGCTTCACGACCTTTGTGTTTTGATTTGTTCCCACTTGAACTCCTATAAAAACTCGGGTATGACTGTCTGCAAAACAAATGCACAAATTAAAACTAAACTAAGAAAAACAACAAATTTAATCCTAACAAAAAAAATTTTAACTAATAAATAAAACAAACAAATGACTCCTAACACTATTCTTAAACCAAGAAAATTAAACCTACAATATAAACTAGTGAAAATAAACACTAGAATTCGATTGCACCGTTACAATCCCCGGCAACAGCACCAAAAATTTGATACAAATTTTACTAACCTAAATTAATAGGCTAATTTGATCTGACTGTTATACCGCAAGTGCACGATTGCCTAACTAGTAGACAATGGCAAATAAAGGTCGATCCCATGAGGATTGAAGACACAATTGAAAACTAAGACCTATTTAGACTAATTTAAATTGAGGGTACTACAATTAGAAATATCATAACTAATGGAAAGTAGAAAAATTGAAAATTAAGTTTGAAAATCATAGAGAGAGATGCTAAGGCTTTCGAATCATCCATCAAGTTCATAAATTATTGTCCACGAGCAATGTAGTGGATTGATTTTAGCAAATATGAAAACCCCTAGTATTAATTGTCTGTTTAAGGCACAACTAATCACATGTTTAACTAATACGAATAAAACATGCTTAAACAGAAACATAGAATAATTTTAACTGCCATGGATGCATGACATACACAGTGAAAATAATATGTGTTTGTTCACAAATCAATCCAGTTTAAACCATACAATGCATTAGAAAATAATAAGAAAAACAAAAGTAAATTCTACTAAGATTGAGAAATCATCCACACCTTAACAGAGGGTTTAGATACCCATGGTTGAGGTGGTCACAATGGTGGCATGGGTGATCATCATCAGCTCTACACAAATATGTTTCCCCAAGAGGTGTAGATGCTTTGTGGTGGTACAGAATGGAAGGCGTGTTACAAATAGCAAAATAAAAAGTTTAAATTAAAATTCCCTCCAAAATTATTCAGTCTTCTCTGCATCTCCCTTGTTTGTTGTGCGATCAAGCTCTACTGCATCTATGGCTAAATAAGGGATAAGGAGGGGAAGCAGATGAGATGGTGAGATGAAGTTGGCGAGATAAAATATAGGAAGGCGAGATGGCAATTTTCTATTTAAAATGATGGAATATGAGGCCCTTGTTTGGTGGGTAGGAGGGCCAAATACGATGAGATGCTCACTGGTGGTGGTTAGGGATCATGGAAGAAGCAGGCGAGAAGAATTGGAAGGTGGTGATGTGAACGCTACTGAGAGGTAGTAGCGTGAAGGAGAAAGGTCTGAGGTGAAAGAAAGCATGGCGTTGCATGAGCGGGTCGATGGTGAGATGAAATCATGGTGGAGATGAGGAAGAGAGGGAAATTGTATCAATGATTGAGGTGATGATGGGGGATTCAGGCCAAAAGAAGAAGACGATATAAAAAAAAGAGCTGCCCAGTGATGTCTATGTGTTTGTGAAGAAGAAGAAGAAAGGGGAGGTCGAGACGTCTGTTGGTGATGATTGCAAGGTGAAAAAGGGTTAGAGGAATGGAAAGGTGGTGGTGAGGAAACTCTCAAGTTGGTCAGCGTGATGGTCCTTTTTCTAGCGAGCGAGAAATGGAGGGAAGGCGAGTGTGAGGGTTGTTTGATGGTTGGAAAAAATAGAGAAGAATAAAGAAGGGCGTGAAAGATAGAGATAGCCAGTTGGTTGGGTGTGGGCTTAGGTTTAAGTTTGATTCACATGGGTTTGGTTTGGATTGGCTTTGGCAGGCGAATTATTGTGGTGATTTACAATTTCACCTGTCACTTTGTACTGCCATTCGAACTTGTCAAATGATTGTTATCTGAAGCGCCCATTTATACGATTTCATCGTTTAAGCTCCCAATCTTATAAAAACACGGAAATTAAATAATTAGAATAATATAAAATATTCGAAACTCCAACAAATATAATTATAAGGTAATTTAAGTATAAATTACGTGAACATCAGGATATTGCCCTAAAACAGAAAAGTTCTCGAGCTCTAGATCATATTCTTCATGGAAGATAAGTCTCACACACTTTGAATGTCTTCTAACAATAGCTTGGATCCATAATAGTTTTGTTTTCCGCATTGACCTTAATTTATTGTTGGCAATATGAAATGTTTCAATTTCTTTCCCCGACGCACCAACTAATATAAATTATAAGGTAATTTAAGTATAAATTACATGAATATTAGAAAATTGCCCTGAAACAGAAAAAGTTCTCGAGCTCTAGATCATATCCTTCCTGGAAGATAAGTCTCACACACTTTGAATGTCTTCTAATAATAGCTTGGATCCATCATGGGTTTGTTTATCGCATTGCCCTTAAATTTATTATTGGCAATATGAAATGTTGCAATTTCATTCCCCACCCCCTTAAACACCCCTTTCCACACATTCGGTCTTCCTGACAAATGAGATGATGATTCTCTTTAGTTTATGTTGGGTTTTGATAGTTACCCGTCTTCAATTTTCCTTTTTGCATTGCCCACTTCAGATTTTATTTTAAATATTTTTTTCGGATTATTTATCAGGAGACATTTTTTTCACTGCGAAGTATGAGATTGACTTCAATGGCAGTGATTGATTCATTACAGTTACTGATGTTGAACCTCTTCCTCCTTAACTTGCTTCCTCATTGTGATTCTTTGTCCGTGCTTGATTTACTTGAATTGTTCATAAATTTATTGAATAGAAATTACGGTACTCCATATTTTGGATTTGCAAATGTCAATTCATTTACTAGTGCTTGCAACAGCGACAAATTTATCTTTTTTTTGTTGCATTTAGCCTCGATTTTCTGGTGCACATGTTAAATACTTTTCAAAAAGTTCACTAATGAAGTCGTGGCTGAGATAATTTATGATTTTTTCTCGTTTACTTGGGCTTTTGCAGTACTCCCATCCAAGGTAATATAACACCATTAAATAAAAACATAAGGTAGATCCAAAGCAAGAACAAAACATGAAGCATGAGGATGAACATAAGAAAATCTACCTAAATAAAAATAAAACATGGAAGGATCGGGATCCTGAGCTTTAGTTATTTGCATTTAAGAATTTAATCAACTGTAGAATCTATGATCATTTAAGATATTAAGTGGTTATTGTTTTTTTGTGTTGGCTTGGAAGTATTTGAGATTTGCAAACTGTTCACAACCTTAACTGATAATCTGATATTGAAGAACTGATGTAGTTATCTTCTTCTTGTCTTGTAATCAAAATCACCTTTATAATCCTTTAACCGTCTCACAACTTAGACATACTACACAACACTCTTTTCTTGTGTGTGTAGTTCCATTACTCTTTTATCTTTAGTCGGTTCAAAGTTTAAGCATTACGCGTGTGAGCTCAGTCTAATGAACCAGACCCATGTCAATAGATACATTTTTTCATAAATACAAACTTGAGGTTGAACTTCTACGATTGAGTCATGTTGATTCCCCAAGAAGAAGATAATTACAAGAGAAATTCAATATTTGAGAGACTTTTGGACGTGCCAATGGTTTCTAGTACTTTATAGATTAAAATGGTAACACATCGAAGAATTTTTTTTAGTAATCTCAAACCTAGACTTTGCAGCATTCCAATCATTTCAAACACATGGACGATGAAGTTTTAAAGGTAGTGTTTCCACCCAAGGGCACAAAAAAGATAAGTTGTTATTTTCTAACAAGCTGAAAACTTCAAGAAAAATGAAGGTCTGGTTCAACTCTATGCATGACAAAATTGATAAGGGTCACTAGGATATCATGTCTTTGAAAACTTCTCATACAAACAAAATCTCAATGATCAATTCCACAAGTAATCTCCCCTCGCCTCTGCAAACCAAAATCCTTAGGGTGTGTTTGATTTTTATTTTCCAGGAAAAATATAAAAATAATGAAAAAACATAGTGGAAGAGAGTAAAGAAATGAGAGGAGTGAGCATTTTTTCACTATGTTGTCTGAAGCTTCGCGCCTTCGCCACAACAACGTTGTGACTCCATAAGCTCTATTTTGTAATTTGTTTGCCTTTTCCTGGCCTTGCAATGCAAAACTTCAGATGGGGCATGCCTTTGTTGATGGATAGATAACATGTTAACAACTTAAATAAGTTGTAATAACTAATAGCATACTCATACTTTATTCATTCGTCTAATATTAATTAATACTATATGATGTGTCCAAATCTCATCCTCCTAAGAGTTTGACCTGTAAAATAGATGTTAGACTGCCAAAGACCAACTTTTTGGTGGCCGAAGGCACTCCGATGCTTAAGGCAGCGACTCTATTAGAAGAAAAAAATAAATCTGGACAAAAATCAGTTAAAGATGCATACCTTTGTTGAATGTTCCCTTTACCTTTTATAGTGGTTGTGGTTAATTCTCTGCGTGACTTAAGCATGTGAGGCGCAACAGAAGAAGATGTCTCTCGTAACGATCTTCTTTATGGAGACGCGTTCGTGGAGGCGTAACTCCATCCACAACTAATCTTGTGCAACGTTCCTATTGTTTATGAGAGAACCCGTATCGGGCTTGGATTTGGGCTTCAATTATGTCTTCCTATAATGGGCCTTGTTTGGGCCTTCATGATTGGTCTTAACCTTCCTGGGTTTTATGAGATGCCCAGTAGATGAGGCGCCAGATCCTCGTGATGGAAGTTCTCTGCCACGTGTATGGTCATGATGTCAGTTTATTTTGATGTTTCGTCAACTACTCCCCCCTTAGTTAGTGGGTATGTTCATGTATCCACTAATTGTGTGATGGTTTTGTTTTCGATTTCAACATTACGACGTATTTAGTGTTCTTACGATCTATTGTTGTTGTTGTCTCTCCGATATTTCGTCCGCCTACTCATTTGAGCGCAATTTTTGAGATTTCCTGCGACTGTCATATCTTGCATGTTCTCCCAAGAGCGGACCTTTCGCTGGTTGCTCTTATGAAAGGACTTGAGTACATGGTTTCTCCCTTTTACACCTTTTCAATTTCTATTAGATGATTCTTTTGTTTATCGCTTTTGCTTTGCAATCATGTTTTGAGTGGCGATGTTCTTGTTGCTTGTGAAGCTTTCTTTTTGCCTAAGCGTGCGACACATGCGGCTATGGATAACATTTGTCACGATTATTCGTTGTTGACTGATCTAGAAATCATTTTCACAGAAAAAGGCGACTGTTCTTGTTGTCCAAAGCATGGGTATATCGCATTATGCCCTGGTATGCTCCATTTCGGCATTAGGTTTTCGGCTCTTGAGATCCTCTGAGAGTACCTAGACCTGGTGGGCATTCCCCCACCCAACGGGTTCTTAACGGTTGGAAGGTGATGATTGCGACCTAGGAAAGGGCTACCGCATCTGGTATCCCTATGAATGTCAGGGTCTTGCATTAATTGGTGGGGTTTAGTGTAAATGCTAATCGCACCTGTTGTCTTTGCTCTCCATCTTGTTTCAAGGGTCTGCGAGATGAGTACAGGGGTTGGCCAAGGTTCTGGTTTTATGCGTCCCTTTCTTCCAATTATTTTAGGTTGCGTAGAAATCAGATTCTACATTCATTTTGAGAACTTAAGAATATCGAGTTGTCTCTTTCGTTTGAGGAACAAGAGTTTTGCAATCGATTTGGCAATATTCCTCGAGTCTCGGTCGAAGATTTCCTTACAACAAATGCCATTATTTTTAGTAGCTTATATACGTCGGGTGAGGCGGGTCGCGCGTAGCCTATTGTAGGTCATGCCTTAGAGGTGACTGTTGTGCGTGCTGGCGATGTGGATGTCAATCGCCGAGAGAGTTCTGTTGATGAGCTTGTAGGCCGAATTGGTTCTGCCGCTGTCAGAAGTTCTGGGAGTACCGACTCGCTTGTTAAGAAAAGGAAAGTTCCCAGGCCTCTCAGCCCTTCTAAGATGTTGGCCATTAGTTTTGAAAGTATTTTGAAAAAGAAAAAACTCACCACATCGGCTCGTGATGCTGCTAGGGTTCCTTCCCCTCCTGTTTTCCCTCGAAAAGGAAGTCATGGTTCGGAGAACGATTCTTCTGCTCGAAAGGATGAGGAAGTAAATCGAGTTCTTGAAATGAGCAAGAAAAATGTTTCTCGTCCTTTAGATAACCATGAAAAGATTCTTGTTGCCTCGTACGGTTTGCCCATTTTTGCTGACTTGATGATTGATAACTCTTGCATTATTGAAAATAAAATGCTTCAGCTTGGCCTTTGGCAGTCTGAGAATCCAAAGAGTACTAAGACCTTGGATGAATTCGAGTACAATCTGACACTGGACGATTGAGTTGTTACTCGAGCTCGGGGCTTCAAACTCCCTGTTTCTCCTGTTGGTGCTGAGACCAGGATCCTTAATACTCCCTCTGCTTCTCATCCCATTTTGGCTGCACTTGGGGAGTTCTGCTAGCCTTTCGAGATTGATGTGCAGAACAACGCTTGCAACCTCATTGGCGGTTAGCTAATAGGGCTCTTATGCCCGAACGTCTACCACGTTGTCATAACGATGAGGGCCTTCAGAACCTTATGGAAGGGATGAATCATCTTACTTATGCATTCGTGATGGGGCCAGACTCTGAGGCTGCTCGTGATCAGGTGGCGCTCATTGAGCGAAAGCTGGCAGGAAATGTCCTAGTCCTTTTTCATGTTCTCGACCAACTTGATTCATTGAAAGTGCATTTCATAGAACATGCAAGGGCTACAGATACTGCATAGACGTCGTTGAGGGAGCTCGAGGCCATTCGAAACACGTTTGCTTCTGATATCGAAATGTCTGAAGTTGATTTGGGTAGGTTGCAATTTTGTCTGGACGTTGCTGAAACTGAGTTGTTTGATCGAAGAGCTAAGCGTGATGAGGACATTTATTTTGCTGAAGAATGTTATGCTAGTCTCAAGGCTATCATGACTCGAATCGCTCACCTGAATTCTGAGTTTGTCGCGGCCAAGTCCGCAGTTTTTGCTAGGCTTACTATCATTGATAATGAGTTAGCATCGACCCGAGCTATCATATGTTATCGAAAGGCTAATGGCTGCAGAGGCCGCATATTATAAAAGGTTGGTCGATGGTCGTCATGACTTCTTGGATTACCTAGAGACATGAGGCTTAGATATGTCCGAATACCGTTGCTTCGCTGAGCAGGAATTCGATGATGTCGAGGAAGTCGTTCTGGATTCGCTGAGTGATCCAGTTCTCGGAGAACCTCCTTAGCATTTGCCTGAGCCTACACCACCTAGTGATGCTTTTGCTAATACTGATGTTCCTCCTTAATTATCTCTTTTGATTCCTTTGTAATATATTTTTTAGAAAATCAATGGAAATTTTATATTTCACATTTGTTGTGTCCAGTATGTCTAGCTTGTCAGTTTTTTGCTTATGACATTCCTGGCAGATTTTTGACTCATTAGTCCGAATTTTTATGAATGGCTACAATGTTCGACGTTCTAGTCGTGTAGAAGCTCTTTTTATATCTTGATTATGATATCATACATTAGAGTCAATGATAAAAAGTTAGGCTCTTATGTCCTGGTACTTTATTACTCTGTGGTTGATCATGCCAGAAGTTTCATTTTTATGTCCGACCCGTTCGTTTGATACATATATTTGTTTTTTCTCGATAATCTAGCCGTGCTGAGTATTTTCTCGAGTGAGGTTTTTAAAATAACTTTCTTGTCCTGATTGAATTTTTGTCGTTTTGAATTCAAGACGAAAGATTGGGCAAAAAAGTTTATTGCTTATATCTTTTTATGTGCTCTACATTCCATGGCCGAGGTTGCTTTTCACCCTCCTTGCCTATTGATTCGTATGTTCTGTATGTGCTAAACCCAAATATGCCGTTTTGATTCATGGTGCATGCTTCTTCCATCTAATTTTCAAGTATGGAGATTCCTTTAGTTGTTGATGCTTCCTTTGCTAGTTCATCGACTTTTTTTTTCCATCCTTGCGCACCATTGAATGATCGCATTTTGGAAGCCTTCTATTATTTAATGGTTTTTTTGTGGTAGGCCTTAATTGGAGTGTCTTTGACTTGGATTTCACTGTTTAGCTGATTGACCACTAGTTTGGAGTCAGTAAAGACAGTAATATCTTTTATTCCTAAGTGTTTTGCTAACCGTAGTTCGACTAGCACAACTTCGTACTCGATTTCATTGTTTGAGGCTTTAAAGTTGAATTTTATCGCCTTTTGTAATGCAATACATGTTGAGTTGTACAAGACTAATCACGTTTCGCTGCCTGCCTCTTGGATGCTCTGTCACAGTAGAGGATCCATCCGTCAGTGATTGGTTTGGATTGTTCTCCTTCATTCTTGCTTTCTATCTGTTGGTCGTTGCTTCCTGTGAATTTGGCGATGAAATCCGCCAATGCCTGGCTTTGATAGTGGTTCTTGGGGCATAGCTACATCGAATTTCCCAAGCTCTATTGCCCACTTTACCATTTTTCCTGATAGATCTAATTTGTGCAATACCGACCGAAGCAGCTGTCTTGTCATAACCGTGATTGAATGCGCTTGGAAGTATGGTCATATTTTTCTTGAAAACACGATCAGGGTGAAGGACACTTTTTCTAGAGCTATATAATTGATCTATGCATCCACAAGTATTTTGCTGATGTAGTATACTAATTTTTGCGCGCATTTTTTCTTCCCGTACTAGAGTTGAGCTTACCGCATGGTCAGACACAAATAAATTCCTTGGTTATCACCTGATTATGTTCTAGAGCCACCGACCTTCTTTTTTATTGAATTGGCTTTTTGTCAGGTTTCACTTGTAATTTGTGAGAAATGACGAACGGGTCTATTCCTTCCATGTCCTTCATCGTCCATGTAAAACATCTTGATTATTCTTCAACAGTTGGATTAGTTCCTCGGCAAGCTCAGGATGAATCTTTGTGCCAACCCAAACTGCTTTCTCTGCTTCGTTGTCAAGGTATACTACAATTGTTTATTCTTATGGTTGTTCGGTGTTAGGTTGATCACGTGGGTTGGTTGCTTTCTTGGCTCTCCTGCTTCGACTAGTAGCTAAATCATCCCTAATACGATTTGTTCCCCGCTGAAACCCACCATTGGTTGATCGCTAGGTGAGAGCATCTCATTAGTAAACCGCATCCTTCAAAACGCTGTTAGGTATAGGAGATTAGCTGAGCTACCCATGTTGACCAGCACTTTCTTGATTTCCCACTTGGCTATCATGATCGAGATTACTAAGGCATCATTGTGAGGGAAATTAACCCTATCTACATCTTCGTTGGAGAAGGTCAGAATCCTCTACATCATCCTTGCACGTTGTGCTGACGACTCTTGGTATCTGATCTTTGCACATAGGTCTCTGACTACTTGCTTTCAGGATCGGTTGGACTGCTCATTTTCTCCAGTTGCACCATGCAAGACGTATATTTTCTCCTTTGGTCGTTCTCCCGATGTGATTATTTCATCCTCGGGCTCTCTCAGCTCAACGAATTCTTCGAGTCGTCCTTCTCTGACATGGCGTTCGATCTCGTCCCGCAGGCTGTGACAATATTCGGTATCATGTCTGTAGTCATTGTGGAAGAAGAAATGCTTGCTTTTGTTTTGTCTTTCTGAATCTCCTCTCATTTTTGGTGGCCATTTGACGCCTTCCCTTCCCACTCGCCTCGATTTGCTAGTAAGGTCGTGGACGATTTCTCTACTGGTTCATGTTTGGGCTTTTTGGTTGTAGTCTTCCGAACTTTCATTAGTTGAATTCGAAACTGTTATTGATCTGATGTCTCTTTAGCTAGGTGTTTTCTTCTAGACGTTTGTTGTCCTCCAGATATTGGACGAGTCTGTCCACCATTTTGATCATGTGGTTCATCTGAGTCATGGACGTCTCTACACGGGGCTCCAAGGTGATTCCCCAAGATGTCAGAAATGTTTGAATCGTTATCTGTTAAGGCTCCTTTCTTTCCTGTGCGGTTGGTTCGACGGTTGTCACTAGGTTGATATTATGAGACACGTCACGTTGTCCATAACCAGATTGAGGATCTATATAGCGTTTCATTGGCTTTGATAGTTTCTTGATCGTTAATCAAATTTTGGTGAACTTTGTCACTGTGGATTCTCTTTTTAGAAAGGAAACTCGTCATTCCCCATGGATGGCGCCAAACTGATGCATCCAAGTCTCGTCCTCCTAAGAGTTTGACCTGCAAAACAGATGTTAGACTGGCAAAAACCATCTTTTGGTGGCCGAAGCCATTCCGATGCTCAAGTCAGCGATTTTGTTTGAAGAAGGAAATAAATCTGGACAAAACTCAGTTAAAGTTGCATTCATGAATGTTCCCTTACCTTTTATAATAGTCGCAGTTAATTCTCTGCGTGACATAAGCATGTGAGGCACAACAGATGGAGATGTTTTTTGTAACAGTCTCCTCCTTTATGGAGACGCATCTGTGGAGGTGTAACGCCCTCCATGACTCTTTTTGTGCAACGTTCCTCTCCTTTATGAGAGAACTCGTATCAGGCTTGCATTTGGGCTTTGATTATGTCTTCCTATAATGGGCCTTGTTTTGGCCTTCACGATTGGTCTTAACCTTATTGGTTTTATGAGCTAACCTAGTAGATGAGGAGCCAAATCCTCGTGATGGATGTTTTCTACTACGTGTATGGTCACAATATCAGTCTATTTTGATGTATCATCACTATATATTAAACATAAATACAACTATCGGTACCTAATTGAGGAACAAATCACCTTAAATTGACCATGTAAAACTCAAGTCAACTTCGTTATAATAACTAAGAGCATACTCATACTTTATTCAATAATGTCTTATTTGAATTATATTATGTGATGACTCACAAACAATATAAAATTTATAAGAATGTTATGGTTCCTCAACTCTTTGCGACTTTGCTGCAACTCTTGTGACTCTTGAAGCAGACATTAGCGCTTCGCCTTCCTTCACTCCCCAGACAACATTGTTCATTATCTCATCTCTACTATTGTTATGGTTTTCCATGTAGAAGAGCCAAACGCACCCTTTGTGTAAATGAGATATGTGAGGAAGAAAGATGTTCCATAAAAACACATTTCAAATGAGAAACCACTAGGAAAGCATGATCTTTCCGAAAAAAGAGATTCTATCATTTTTTTTCCATACTAATGAAAAAATTAGGCAAATTACTAAGGTACGGGATCCCAAACCAAGACAAGAATGATATGTTAATCAAGCAAAATAAATCCAACTGAGCAAAACGATTAAAGTTAGTAAATCAGAAAACATAAAGATCAGAAGAACTTACAAATGATTATCATTCACCCGTCCCATCAGTTTCAAGGAAGATTGAAAATTCTGCATTAAAACCCCCGTAACAGGCAAAGGTTAGTTTTGACTTTTCAGATGCAAGTGAGAGCAATCACATATGGGTGCCTGAACCAATAGATCATGCATAAATCATAATCTAGTTGTATTGTATGATGGAATCACCAGTGTCTAACTGGACCTAAAATAATGCAGTTGACATGAAATAATTGAATTCCACCCATTTCTCGAAAAAGGCAAGAATCGTCCTCATATTATTAATGCGACCAAATCTCGTCCTCCTATAAGTTTGACCTGCAAAGCAGATGTTAGATTGCCAAAGACCACGATTTTGGTGGTCGAAGGCACTCTGATGCTTAAGTCAACAACTTTGTTGGAGAATGAAGTAAATTTGGGCAAAAATAAGTTATAGTTGCATACCTTGGTCGATTGTTCCCTTTACTTTATATAATGGTCGTGGTTAATTCTCTGTGTGACTTAAGCATGCGAGGCACAATAGAAGGAGACTTTCTTCGTTACAGTCTCCTCCTTTATGAAGACGCATCCATGGAGGCGTAACTCCCTTTACGACTCTTTTTAATGCAACATTACTCTTCTTTATGAGAGAACTTCCTCGGGTCTGGATTTGGGTCTTAGTTATGATTTCTTTTATGATTGGTTTAGCCTTTTTTTGGGCATTCTGAGCTAGCCCATTTTTGGGATACCTGATCCTCGTGATGGATGATTTCAGCCACGTGTGGCTGTAATGACGGTCTATTTTGATGTATCATGAGCTACTCCCCCCTTAGTGGGTATGCTGACCTAGCCACTAACTTCGTGACAGTTAGACTTTCGATTCCATCATTGCGTCGCATTTAATGTTTGTCATTAACTTTTGCTTAGTTGGTTTTTTGATTTTTTGCTTATCCGTTCGTTTTCTCACACATTTTTGGGATTTCGCGTGGCCATCATATCCTGCATATCGTCCCATGAGCAGTTTTTTCGCTATTTGGCTCTATAAAGGGGGATGTGACAAGTTTGTTTCTCTCTTTACGCCATCTTTGAAATTAGGGTTCTTTTTTCTTTCCTTCTTCGTCTTTTTTACTTTTCTTGTTCGTTTTTCTCGCTACCTTTTTCCTTTGTGATGCCTACCGGTGATTTACTGGACGGTGAGCATCTTGATGCATGCGAAGCTAACTTATCTCCCAAGAAGGTTTCTCATGTGACAAGATAATGTTTGCTCCTGCTACTCTTTACATACTGACCTTGAGATAATTTTTCTCTTGCATAGCGATAGTCCTTGTTGTCCGAGGAATGGGTATATTGCACTCTATCCGCACATGTTTCAATCCGTCCTTCGATTTTCAGTTCTAGAATTATTCTATGCGTGTTTAGATTTTCTGGGTATCCCTCTTGCTCAGATGAGCCCTAATGATTGGAGGGTTATGGTTTCCACTTATGCGAGAGCCATCATTTCTTGTATTTTCTTGACTATTAGGACTTTGCACTCAGTGGTTGGGCTATTGGTGACCAAGAGAATTTGCTTTTTTCGTTCTCTGACGTGCTTTGGTAATCTTAATGACGATACCAAGGGTTGGTCACATGACTAATTTTATCCTTCTATCCACTCTGGCTACTTCGACTTGCAAGGTCGTCAGATAGTGAGGTCCTTTCAAATTCCTAATAAGCAAGATCTGCAATTGAGTGTGGAAGAACAGATGGTTAGCGAGCATTTTTTGTAGCTTTTCGAGGTTCCTTTGGAGGCCTTCCTTTCCGATGTCATGGTGGAATGCAGTGGCTTGTACAACATGAACAAGGCTGAGCGGGGTTTGCTGATAGAAAGGAAAGCTGAGGAGATTGTTGCACGTGTTGCTTCCATTGGCGTTGATGGGAAAGTGACCTCAGATGTTACAGATCTCGATGCTCCTTTTAGCATTGGCGTTGCTGACCCAACTGACCCAACTTCTAGAAAGCGAAAAATCTCGAGGCCTGATAGTCCATCGAGGTGGTTGTTTATAAGTTTTGACTATGTTCCGAAGAGGAAACAACTTCCTGGCTCTACTCGTTGCACTATTCTTCGTCTGAGCTCTGTTGACAGGGAACTTACAAAAGAGGATAACTTATCTCTCAAGGAGGCTGAGGAGGTGAAGTTGGTCTTGGAGTAAAGTGAGAAGGAGACTACTTGCCCATTGGATGATAATGAAAATAGGCTATTTTTTGCATATGGTGGGCCCGACGCTGCTGAATGATGATTTTCGAGCTATCAATGAAAAGATGTTTCAGCTAGTAGTTGTGCAATCTAGATTGATGATCATAATTGGGATTTTGAGGCGCTTTCTCCCCGATATTCTCCCGCTCCTTTTGACGAGCGGTGAAGTTTTTACATTATTTTCCCATTCACGTGGATTCTTCTGCCCCCATTGGCACTACTACCCGTTCTGTTCCTACTTCAATTACTATGCAACAAAAGGGTAAGGATGGTTTTTCTGTCATTATTTTTTCGTCTTCTCTTCTGATCATTGGATGCGGCTCTTTCGTGTTTTCGGATCCCCGCGTCCATCCGCGGATTAGTTTGAAGGAACCTTTCCCTGAAGAGATTCGCGTTAAGTCGGATGGGAAGTTTTGTTGGTATACTCAGCTTGACGTGCAGGATGGTGCACATAGATTGTTCAACAAATGGCACAGGCGGTTGGTGGAGAGGCCTTCGATGCATGTGTTGGATCCGAGCACTCATTTTGATGATGGTCTTAAACAAATAATGGATGGGATGAATCATCTTACTTCTGCAAATTGATGGGCTCGGATTACCGAGCTGTCGTAATCAGGTGACTTCTCTGGAGAGGAAGTTTGCAGTGTTGTTGCTGGTATTTTCCCACGTCATTTGTCAATTCGATGTGTTGAAAGCACAATGCTCAGAACAGGAGAAAGCAGTTGGGGCTGCTCAGGCCTCGTTGATTGAGGTGGAGGGTGCACGAGATAAGTCTGCAGTTGAGCTTGAGTCTTTTGGATGGGGTTTGTGCGCATTTACACGTTGTGGAGAGTGTGTTGTTTGCCGAGAAGGTGACTCATGATGAGGTTGCACGTGCCATGGTTGAGCATTTCATCAATCGCAATGTCACTGAGAAACGGGTGGAGCGATTAATGGTTGCGCTTGATGAGGTCAAAATGGATACTTCCACGATGCTTACCACCGCTGAGGGACGACTTATTGCGGCTAAGAATGAACTTGTTTCCGTCAAAGATAAGCTTTGCATTGCGGAGGTCGCAGATTGGCAGCGAGTCATTGATAGGCGGACTGAGCTTATTTACTATATCGAGGGGATTGGTATTGATTTATCCCAGTACCATCAATTGGTTGATCAAGTCTTTGAAGATGAAGACGGTGACGAAGGTGTTTTGGACTCTTCAGGTGATCCAATGGTTGAATAACCATCGCTTCCTTCTCATTCCGAATAAAGAGCTCCTGCTAGAGATGCAGCTGCCTTTTGTCCGTCGGATGATGTCACCATTGATGTTGTGATTGCCTCTGCTTTATCTCACACTCCTTTACCTTCTTCCCCAGATGTAACAGAATAGTTTTATTAATGAAAAAAACTTTTCTTTTTGGTATTCCTGTTTGCATGTTTTTCCATCATAGTCATAATTTGTCTTGGGTTGTGTGTTGACTTATTGCACATGTCGTAGTATGTGTATTGACTTATACCTTTTTACTTTTAGGTAAGTCGTAGTTGTTAAAGTAAGTTGTATTGCATATCTTAGTTCAACTTTTTGATATGCCAGGGGGCCTTTACGGCTACATTTTGAATCATGTCCAAGTTTCTTGATTTCAGATTCATTTATGGCTACTTTTATGTTTTGACGTGTCAATTGCCCCAAAGTAGGTTGACTTTATTCATTCTTTCTAACGTGTCAATTGACTCTGGTATCTGAGCAAGTTGAGTTTTCCGTCATGACTTTTACTTCGTATTAGTTGTTCCAAAGTTTTTACGAGTAAGTTGGTTCATTCGGCCATTTTTCTTCATCGGTCTGATGTATTAGTTGACTGTTTTTATGTGTAAGTTGACTCATTCGTTCAAATTTTACTTCGTTGGTTTGACGTATTAGTCGACCCGAAGTTTTTATGTGTAAGTTGGATTCGTTAGTCCAACTTTTACTTCATTGGTTCGACGTATTAGTCGACCCAAAGTTCTTTATCTGAGTAAGTTGATTCGTTCGTCGAACTTTTACTTCATTGGTTCGACATATTAGTCAACCTGAAGTTCTTTATTTGAGTAAGTTGACTCATTCGTCCAACTTTTATTTCTTTGGTTAGACATAGTAGTCGACCTGAAGTTCTTTATTTAAGAAAGTAGACTCGTTTGTCCCACTTTTACTTCGTTGGTTCGACATATTAGTCAACAAAAAGTTCTTTATTTTAATAAGTTGACTCAGTCGTCCAACATTTTTACTTCTTTGGTTTGACATATCAATCGGCTTGAAGTTTTTTATTTGAGTAAGTTGACTCGCTCTTCCAACTTTTACTTTGCTAGTCCGACGTATTAGTCGACCCGAAGCTTTTATTTGAGTAAGTTGACTCATTTGTCCAACTTTCACTTCGTTGTCTGACGTACGAGTCGACCCAAAGGTACTTTTACTTGAGTAAGTTGACTCATTCGTCCAACTTTTAGTTCGTTAGCTCGACGTACTAGTCAACCTGAAGTTTTTTATTTTAGTAAGTTGACTCGTTCGTCGGACTTTTACTTCGTGGTTGATCATACCAAAAGTTTATTGTGTATATCTTACTCGTGTCCTGATCTTTTTTGGCTTGATATGCTGATTGCTATGTATTATCGAGCTTTGATGCCTTGATTCTATTGTTCATGCGCAAGATGGGGATTTCAAACCTGTAGTTTTATTGATATTCCCTTCTCGGGTATTCTGACAAACCCTAGTGGTTGTTATTTTTTCCAAAAGTTACGCTAGATTGTAGTAAAATGGTTTGTGTCGTCCTTCTTACCTTTGCTTGATTGATGTCGATCCTCGTGTTGTTAGAGATTTACGTTTTTGTTGCTTTGTTCTGTATTGTCTCTGTCTTGAAGTCGTCAAATTTGTTATTGGTTTAATTTGTTTGTTACATCACATCATTCGTTGAATATGTTATTGTAGCTAATGGACTCGCGGTGCTTTCTAATTGGGTAACTGAGCAGTGCTGAATTGCCTGATCATGCTCACATCAGTGCCAAATTGTCCAATCATGCTCACATCAGCACCAAATTGTCCAATCATGCATGCATCAACTCCAAATTGAGTTAGTTGTCGTAAATTTTGTCGTTGGTAACAAGGGTCAGGTTTGAATCTGTCAGTAGGGTCTTCGAATTGTGTTAGATGGCTGGTGCAACATTCTCCATATTCTTTTGTCGTGAATCGGTATATTGGTTTTTCTAGTTTCTTTAGGCGTTATTAATCGTACTTTGATATAAATCAGCTCGATTGGGAGGTGTTTTTGGTTGCTTTTCCAGTTGGGTTGACATTTGTTTGCCTCCGGTTATGCAATGCAGGGCATATATTAGTTTCCTGGGCTGTTCTTTTGATCCCGTAGTGTTGTTTGCCTTTTCGTTTCTTTTGGGCTGCTTGTCTGGCATTCTGATAAATTTGTTGAATCGTCCTCTCGGAACCCAATGCTCAATTTCATCTTTTAGATTGTAACAATTGTTGGTATTGTGCTTGTGACCCTTGTGGAAGGAACAATACTTACTCTTATCTCTCTCCTCCAGGTATCCTCTCATTCTGAATGGCCAGTTGACGTCCTCCCATTTCGCCATGTGTTTCACTATATTAGCCCGACTTGTTTTCAAGGTTGTGTATGGTTTGTATGTCTTTTTCATCACACTTGTTACCCGCTCATGTCTGGGCCTTGCCGACTGTAGCTTCCCAGACTCTTACTGGTTGGATTTAGATCTCCCTTGGCACGATGCCTCTTTGACTGGATGTTATCCTCCCGAGGTCCGTCGTCTCTTATTTTTTCCTCCATCATTTCCCACTTCTTTGAATGACCTTCCCTTTCTTGATCATTTTTCTTCCTGATAGCTTTCATCTAATCAAGAGAAATGTGTTTTTGGGGGGTCTTCAACAGAGTCGCCATGTTTTTGAGGGTTCCAGGTTGAGAGCATAAAAAGGGGTCTTATTTTCAGTTCGGCGGTGAAGTAGCTGTAGTCGTGTCATTGCTGCACCAGTCGATCATTGTTAGCTCGTTAGTGAACCGAGTGATGTATTCCCTTATCGTCTCCTCAAGCTTCTGTTTGATGTGAAGCAGGTGATGTGGTCCTTTCCTTATTCGCTAACTACCGGTGAACCTTGTGATAAAGGTAGTGGCTAGCGCTTAAAAGGAGTCTATCGACCTCGGTGGTAAGCTATTGAACCAGTTCATTACTGTAGAGGTAAGACTAGTTGGAAACATTATGCACAAGATGGATTCCATACTTTCTTTTAACGCCATCATGTGGTGGAAATGTCGCAAATGATCTGTTGGGTCGGTGGTGCCATCATATGCCTCGAACTTTGGTGGGTTGAACTTCTCTAGCGTGGGAGTTATCATAAGGGCGTCAGAGAATGGTGGCTTGGCCACCTCGTACAGTACATTAGGATTTGTGACTATGATCCTGAACGAGACTTCAACATGTGTTCCATCACTCTGTGGAGTCTTATCTTAGGGAGGTCCATTACTTTTAAGATTCCCCTCTTGAGGTTTTGCAAGAACCTAGTTGCTTTCTAGGGCTCGATTAATAGAGTTTTGTTGGGGTGGTGTTTGGATAGGGTCGGCTGACTAAGTGCGCTCTCGAGTGAGTTTCCCCATCGATTTCATCACGTGGGACATCTGGGTCATGAGCAAATCTACTTGAGGGTCCGTAACGACATCGCCGGTGTCTGGGTTGTCTAAGCTACTGCATGCTGTGGACTTTGACCTTTGGGAGAACTTGGCATGGTGGTTATTGCTGGGTCTCGATCATGAGTCGTTGGCAATGTAGCCTCGATACTAGGAGGGTTATTGTGATTGTTGGTGGGTTGAGGGTCTATAGAGTGTTCCTTCTATTCTAATAACTTGTTGATCGTTGATCAGATTTTAGTGACTTTTGTTGTTGTGGATTTTCTTTTCAGAAAGGAAACTTATCTTTCCCAACGGACGGTGCCAAACTGATGAGTCCAAATCTCGTCCTCCTGTAAGTTTGACCTGCAAAATAGATGTTAGATTGTTAAGAACGAAAGCACTCCGATGCTTAAGTCAACAACTTTATTGGAGAAGGAAGTAAATCTGAACAAAACTGAGTTAAACGTAGATACCTTGGTCGATTGTTCATTTTACCGTATAAAATGGCATGGTTAATTCTATGCGTCACTTAACCATGCGAGGTACAACGGAAGGAGACGTTTTTCACAACAATCTCTTCCTTTAAGAAGACGCGTCCGTGGAGGCGTAACTCCTCCACAACTCTTTTTAATGCAACATTACTCTTCTTTATGAGATAACTCGCTCGGGCCTGGATTTGGACCTTAGTTATGACTTTTTATGATGGACCATGTTTGGACTTTTATGATTGGTTTTGCCCTCTTTGGGCTTTATGAGTTGGCCCAGTTTTGGTGATCCTCGTGATGGATGATTTCTGCCACGTGTATGTCTGTGATGACGGTCTATTTTGAGGTATCATCAATTATAATTAACATGATAATTCCGATTACAAATATAGTTCATATTGTTTGTTTCACACAAAACAAGTATGTATTCAAGGAAAAAAATGATATAAGGAAAAAAAAATCAATAATTTTAATTTTCCCCAAAAGACTTGTTGGTTGGTCATGTTGTAGAAAACAATATTCAAAGACTGAATCTTGGTATTGTGAATTGGCGACAGGGTTGAATATGTATCTAAGGTAGTGGTGGCAACAGTGGTTGTGGCGGCAGAGCTTGGGCTACGGTGGAGAGACATACCTTATAATCCTAAAAAATACTTGGCACAATCCTGCTTATGTTTCACCAGAATTTCATCAAGTAACTTATCCTACAAAATACAGAAAACAGTTTAGAGATCCAGTTTCTTTCTTTGCGGTAGAAAACTTTTTCTTGATAAGTAATAAAGAGAAATAAAAAATAAAAAAAAAAGAACAAACAACATACAAAGCAAATAAATAGGATAGGAAAACTTGATGCCAAACTCTTTTGTTTTATTTTTTTCGGGGGTGGGGTTTTTTTTTAAAAAGATTTAATCAGAGTGAAGTCCATTCCCTTCACTGGCTTATCATTAACAAATTAGTCTGATGGTTATCCCATTTTCAAACCAAATTAGAACTAATAGTTTTTTTCCTTGCACACAAAACATTGAGAGTCTTTAAGCAAAATATTGAATAGTAATTGAATTAGTTTAGCTAAAAGCATTAAAAAAAGTGATACGATTCAGTTAATACGATTGACATTTAGATAGAACGTACTCATAAATAGGTAAGAAATTTTCAAATGCTAATCAAGGTTGGAGATTACATATTTTAATAATGGTTGATTGCAATAAAACAAATTTATTATTGAAGGCAATTATAAAATAGTATTGAAGGAAATACATCTGAGCTTTTCTAGAGAGCCAGGTCAGGCCGGCTCTTAAGAATTTTCAAATACATCTGCATGCATAAAATGGAAGGAAAAGTGTCAATAGAACTTAATATCATAAGGAACAAGAAGAATTCAATTACCTTCTCCCATCCAAAGGGATAACTCTATTTAACATACTCTAATTTAAGTTTTTTCTAGTTTTCCATCCATTTGCTCACGATAACTAAAAATCTGACGCCAAATGGTGCTGCAGAGATTTTACAAGGAAATATCTTCTTTGTTTTCAGTTTTTCCAAGATAAACTTGAAATCTACAAAATCCTCCTTCCGAACCTTGCCTCGATAATCTTGATCACCGCATTTGGAGTCCCCACATTCCAGTAACGTAATTGGCACATGCCGGTAATATCATCAGCACACGCTAGTAACATCTTGTGCATGTCTCAAGCAAAACGCGTTTCATCCTCTCAATCTTCATCATTTTTCTACCATTACTAGCCTTAGAACTCCTCCTCAATCATCATTTCATTCCTTAATTAGCCGTCTGCACCCATCAAATTGGATTAATTCATCAACATGAGAAATCAACACCCCTTTCCACCTAACAACACCAGTTCAATTAACCACACAACATACCAAACCACATCCCACCCTATTAGATCCCGCCATTTGCATTAAAATCCACCCCTTTCAATCTTAGACCCCATAGTGTACATTAACCAAGCTCACTTTTGCTACAGAGCTCTATACTCATGAACTATTCTCACCTATCTACAATTACTCTCCTAGTAACACCACGAGGTTAACACCACTGAACCAACCCATATCACATTTCAGTCCACTTCAACATTTTCATCACATCCCTCATCCTCAAATCATGCTAGAACTCATAGTGCCCATTCCAACATCTCAGTCTTCACACACCCCATTATCCTCGACCTCTAATGAGAATCTGATAAAAATTTTAGAAATTCAATTAGAGAAGAGAAATTCTAAATGTCGAGGAAACGGGCGAGGAAATGGGCGAGGGAAGCGACGTGGCGAAGTGGGGACCGTCCACTCCGCTCGGGATGCACGCACCAAAAACGATGGCATGCATTCCGAGCGGGGTGGACGGTCCCCACCCCGCCACGTCTCTTCCCTCGCCCGTTTCCTCGCTGTGTAGAATCTCTCTAGGGAAAAATCTTACCTTACCTGCCCCTCTTTTTTAGCCTCATAGTGACTGTCACAATGAAGACACCACGCTTTGGGTGGTGGCTAAATATTGCTACCATCAACAACACCCAAGGAAGTATTTGCAAATCGAATGGCATCTTAATCGGAAATTAGCCATTTCATGTTGAAAATTTGGCTCATAAATTTGATTTAGGTAGTTCGTACTACTTAGTCCAATTTATTGACATATGGAACAAGGAAAAGGTAATCTCTTTAGGACCTTTGGGTCCTCTTTGGCTGGCTGATTACAACTAAACCATGGCAAACATATTATCTCTCAACTGATTTTTCCAAGGTTCCCTGTTGGATTAGGTTCCATGAGTACCCGACAGATAAAATGTATCCCAAGAACCTTCAGACTCTGGCGTCATGTGTTGGGGAGCTTATGGAAGTAAATATTTCATCTTTGAACAATCTAAGGAGCCCTTTCATTCACTTCGAAATCTGGCTTGACACTTGTAAATCACTCCCAAGCACAATGGACACTGATTTTGGAATTACAGATGGTAGACTGTACCATGTCAAGTTTTGTTACGAAGATGCCTGTTGTGGTTGAGTAGGCCATGTGTTCAACACTGGATGCCCCATGTTCACCAGTGCTTCCAAATCCATCCAGTTGTTTCGATCTAGGCGACAGGAATTTGGCCTCACGCTTCCTTTCTCTAGACAATCTAGAATCAAAACTCGCTCGAAAAGGTGAATGGGAAGTCACTCTCACCGGAGCCACCGGGTTCATCATTGTCACATGCAATATCCATTCTTGAGTCTGGATCCACCTTCAGGCTTACTGAATGTCAAGATTGACAAGCAAAATTGGAAAACCTAAAGATTTGGAAGAGAAGATTAAAAGAAAATGGTGCTTAATAGTCAGAAATATCAACTTCTTACATTATCTCTCTGTTCGTCCTCTTTAATAGAAGTTGTAAAAGAATTTCATCCTTTAGCCACCAATAATAAGACAGGTGGCACTAAACAGTGTTTTTAACTAACTCATAAGAAATATTACAATTATACCTTCATTTCTCCCAATTCAAATTTGGCGCCATATTCAGATTCCCCAATTCGTGACAATACCCACCGCTCCAAATAATCCTTGTCCTCAAGGATTGAAAGAAGGGAACTTGGCTGAAATAACAGACCCATCTTCCCATGTAGCTTCCTCCGGGGAACCATTTGACCAGTGAATCAACCATTGCATAACAACTCTGTTGTTCCTTGGTATCATGCACCTGGAGAGTATATCAACTGGTTTGGCAATGAAGTATCCATGTTGTTGACTAATGGCAGTGTTGGAGATGGGACGATTGATGCGCCCAATTTTAATTTGAGCTGTGACGCGTGAAAGACCGTATGTATCTTAGAGCCTTCGGGCAGGGCAAGGCGATAAGCAATTTTCCCAATCGTGTCCTTAACTTGAAAAGGGCCATAGTACTTTGCTGAGAGCTTCATGTTCCTGTTGAATTGCACCGAAATTTGTCAGTAGGGCTAAAGTTTGAGATAAACCCAATCGCCTATACAGAATGTGTGTTTCTTCTTGTGTCTATCTGCGTAATGCTTCATCCTCTCTTGAGCCTTATGTAATTTCTCCTTGAGAATATTGATCATGTCTTCTCTTTGTCGCATATATTGTTTGATCTCTAGAATTTCAATTGAATCTAATGGTGGCAACGCTAAGAGAGGCGGGGAGTAGCCATATAGAGCTTTGAAAGGAGACGCCTGTAAGCTAGAATGGTAGTTTGTGTTAAACCAGAATTTGGCCAAGTACAGCCCCTTAGACCATTTAGATGGGGAGTGGCCAGTCATGCATCAAAGGTACTTCTTTAGACACTGGTTTGTTCTCTCTGTCTGTCCATTCGTTTGAGGATGGTATGTTGTACTAAGTGCCAAACAAGTCCCCAATGCTGTAAAAATAATGCTTCCAAAATGAGCTGATGAAAATCTTATATCTATCTGAGACGATTGAAAGAGGAAGATCATGAAGCTTGAATATAGTTGTGAGGAATAGGTCTGCAACACTAGTGGTTGTATAGGGGTGGGCAAGTGAAATGAAGTGACTAAATTTAGTCGGTCTGTCAACAACTACTAGAATGGCTGATTTCCCTTGAGATAGTGGCAAACCCTCAATGAAATCCATACTTATGGGTTGCCATGCGTGCTCAGGAACGGGTAATGGTTGTAGGAGACCCTCGTACCCTGATTGATCTCCTTTGTTTATTTGACAGATATCACAAGCTAGAATAAATTTCAGGACTTGATTCCTCATAATAGGCCAAAAAAAGATTTATAAGTCTCTGAAAGGTAGTTGTGACCTCTGAATGGCCTCCCACTGCTGAGTCATGTGGTGACTTGATGATCTGAAGTCTGAGTTCCCTTGCAGAACCTATGTATATACAATGTTTGTGCTTCAATATACCTCTGGCTAATGAGTATGGTGGAGCAACATCAGGCTTAATGAGTAGTTTGGGTATTAAGTCTTGCGCCAATGTATCATCTACATAACTAAGGAATACATCTTGAAGCCATTGAGGACTGACAGTGGACATAGCCAGGCAGCAATTGGATACAGTGGTGGTTCTAGATAAGGCATCAGCCACTACATTCTCGTTCCCCTTCTTATAGCTGATAGTGTAGTCATATCCTAATAGCTTAGAAAGCCACTTTTGCTAGAGAATGATAGTTATTTTATGATCCAAGAAGTGCTTGATGCTTTGGTGGTCAGCCAAAATAAAAATTTGGCACCCAAGAAATAACTTCATCCATTTGTTCACAGCTAGGACTATCGCCATGAGTTCCTTTTCATATGTAGAGTGAGCCATGTTTTTGGGACCCAAAGCCTTGCTGAAAAAAACAATGGGATGTCCTTGTTGTGATAGAACTACACCCACATCATGAGAGCTAGTATCTGTTTTTATACAGAAAGGAATGGAGAAGTTTGGAAGTTGCAGGACTGGAGTCTTCACCATAGACTGTTGTAGAGTGTATAAGGCAAATTGGGCACTGGAAAGCCTCATTTTTAAGTAGATCTGTCAAGGGCTTAGCAATGATGCCATAATTCTTAACAAACTTTCGATAATAACCTGTCAGACCCAAGAATCCTCTAAGTGATTTGACTGTGGTAGGTGTAAGCCATTGAAGCATAGGTTTTATCTTCTCAGGATTAGCTGCAATCCCTTGTTCATTAATGATATGACCCAAGTATAGTAACTGCTTTTTGCCAAAGGAACATTAAGATAACTTTGCATATAAGGAGTGGTACCTGGGGGTAGTATGGGTAATATCCAAGTGTTGTAAATGGAGTTCAAGGGATGTGCTATAAACAAGAATGTCATCAAAAAATACATGAATAAACTTTCTCAGGTAGGGTTGAAAAACTTGATTCATGAGTGATTGGAAGGTAACCAAAACATTAGTGAGACCAAAAGGCATTACCCTAAACTCAAAAAGGCCATGATGGGTTTTGAAAGTTGTTTTATAAACATCTGAAGGGTGTAATAATACCTGATGACACCCTGACCTGAGGTCTAATTTAGAAAAGATCTTGGCCCCATGAAGTTCATCTAACAACTCATCAATAAGTGGCATAGGAAACTTATCTTTAATGATGAGCTCATTAAGTCTCCTATAGTCTACACAAAATCTCCAAGAGAGGTCTTTCTTTTTAACCAATAAAATAGGGGCAGCAAAGGGGCTATTGGAGTGTTGTATCAACCCAGTAGAAAGCATTTCTTGGACTAGTTTTTCAACCACATCTTTTTGTACATGGGAAAGTTTATAAGGTGGTTGAGAGGTAGGCATGGTGTGTAGTTTCAAAGGAGTCCTTTGGTCTAAACCCCTTGAGGTAGGAAGGGAAGTTGGAGGTTGAAACACATCAGCATAAGAATCCAGTAAAAAAGAGATATGTGGATCAAAATTTTCAGTCCCTAAGGTTTGAGTAATAGAGAAAAGATGACCTAGAAAGGTAGGGGCATGTTTTTGAAGAATCTATAGAATTTGAAAGATTCCAGGAGACACATAGATGATGAATTAGCAACTCCCTGAAGTTTTATTTGTTGGCCTTTGTGAGATAGAGTGAGTTGTAGAGTTTGAAAATTGAGCACAATGTTTCCAAATGGCTTGAGCCAATCCCCCCCTAAGACCATGTCATACCAACCTAGAGGAAGGACTCTCACTAAGCTTTCAAAGTGGTGATTTTGCATAGTCCATTGGAAAGGGTTACAAATGGATGAGCTAGCACTACACCAAAATGCTTGTTTAGCTACGGGGAGGTGGCCACGGCTCTAAGCCGTTGGTTCATTTACCACGGCTATAAACCGTAGATAGAGTGGCCAACGGCCTAAAACCGTGGCTACAAAAATAGTTAGCCACGGTTCTAAACCGTGGGTGAATTAGCCACGGTCAGAAACCGTTGCTATATTGTGCAACGGCCAAAAACCGTTGCTAAATTAAAACGTTTTGCGCGTGCCGCGCTTATGCGAGAGAGAGATTTGGGGAGGGATTTCGCACTCTGGCGAAAATGGGGGGAGAGTGATTTCGCGCTCTGGCGAAAAAATTTGGGGACACTACACCAAAAACCCCATTAGCCACGGTTTTATACCGTGGCCGTAAGACATTGCCACGGCTAAGAGCCGTGGACTACAGGGGCGTCGCAAAATTTTTTGTCACGGTTAAAAACCGTTGCTAAACATTGTAGCAACGGTTTTATGGTTGAAGGGGGGCGTTATTTGCAGAAATTAGCAACGGTTATAAACCGTTGCAATAAAATTAGCAACGGTTTTAGGCCGTGGAAAAATTAGCAACGGTTCTAAGCCGTTACAACGTGTAAATATTAGCAACGGTTATAAACCGTGGCTAACAAAATAGCAACGGTTTATAGCCGTGGCTAACCCTAGCCACGGTTATAAGCCGTGGCAAAGTAGCCACGGTTTTTAGCCGTTGCAATAGTTAGCCACGGTTTAAAACCGTGGCAACATTTTTTTTTTTTTTTTTAAATTTTTTTTTTTTTTTTTTTTTTAAATTTTTTTTTTTTTTTTTTTTTTTTTTTTTTTTTTTTTTTGCTATCAAATGACTTTGAATCATTGAGTCAAAATCTACTGAAAGTGACATTAAAGTGACAATGATAGCATGCACTATAGGGTCCGAGGTTCTTAGGAAAACATCAAAGTGACATTAACCACCATACTGAATAATTATAGGGCCATAAAATTTGATTGATGCATGCCAACAGGAAACATACAAAAATAGAAACTTTGGAACTAAAGATAAGATCCATTGTATATTCGTGCAATGATTGTAGTTTAAGAATTAAGATCCATTATAATCATTAATTTACAATTTTTCAAATTAAATGTATAATAGTATAGGACATAAATCATAATATAATGCAATGTTTAGGCTTGGGCAAAACATAATGAAAGTGAGGTACAGTCAGGTTCAGCTTGGGAATAGAACCAGTTGGATTTGAGTTATATTGGGCTGTTGCAGAAACAAATTGGCGTTGGTATTTCCTTGTAGTCTGCTCCTTATTGCACCCGAGGTGTCTGCATGAAGAGATACTGCATCCAAAGGGAAAGTGTCAGCTTTTTATAAGGAGCACATTTGGACTCTGAAATTTTAATTCTGCAATGAACAACACACCTCAAATGATTTTCCAGATCTTTCAAATTCCAGCATGCTGAGAGCAACTTCACAGCTTTGTGATGCAATTGGTTCAGAGTCTTTCACAAATTCTTCAAGAGGTGCAACACTTTGCTATCTATGAAGTATTGGAAGCATAGAACAAACTAATGGAATTCAGTCACTGCATGCCCCCAGAAAAGAAAAGGATAAAAAGTCTAACAACAGGGAGAAGCAATTACTGAAGCAGCTGAAATATTATACAATAAGTTTTCAGAGGCATGCCCATTTTTAGAATGATTGGTCTAAACCGAAGTGAATCATGCCTAGTAGCATATTCTAGTCAAAGAATTGTAATATGTACTAATTTAGCACAATTTGCACCAGTATACTCACCTTTTGCCAAGTGAGCAGTGAACATTTTATTCAGCTATGAAAATTATTGAAGCATGACATAGCACATTGTAGGAATGGATACTAGCTTCCTGGAAGTATGTGCGACAAAAAAAAAATATATATATATATATATATATATATATCAACTGTTACCTGCAATTGATCCAAGTGCTTCAGCAGCTTCATGTCTAACCATAGGATGCTCTTCAACATCCTTGAGCACTCTGGAAAGTGCAGCATTAGCAGCTTTGTTCTGAAGCTGGCCCAAGACATAAGCAACCTATGCCGAATGTATTCTTCAACTCCACAACTAGCTTCCACTCCTCATTAGATAAATCATCCTAGTATTCAGAAATAGATGCCAAGCAAATGATATTAGATCAACAACTATCCTTCTAAATCAACAAAAGAGAAAAACAAAAGATGTGTGAGAGTAGAATAATGACTTACTCGATAGTTAGCTTTTAGTACATCTATTGAATTCCTAGAGATGTGGCTAAAAAGCTTGTCATTAATATTAAAGTGTCGTCCATACATCTTTTGCTGTTCCTCAGGGTTTGTGCTAGCTATCTGCAAAGTATAAAGGGTTGTTGAGTTACCAATATTGAAGACGAATCCACAACTTCTTGAGAAATACATGGTTCTCTAATCCACCGATTCTTACCTTTATGGATGCCTCCTCACCTTTCTTGGCTATATGAACTTGTTTGCCCTTTATTTCAATGGGATGCTATCCGTCCAATGTCAATAAACTCCCGAGAAGGGATACAAATTGGAGTGCCTACCTGAACTCATTGCAAGCAGAATCTGATCAGAAAAGAATGTGTGCAGGTGGGGTGGGGATACTCAGAAGGGTTATTGAGATATTAGAATGCTGATATATGTGGTCAAGCTCGTACGTGCAATCAATGAAATATTGTAATGAATAAGTGTGCCTTAGCATATACAACATTACACAATTTTCATAGTTGAGGTTACAGATGAGAAACACAAAGTTCTAAATTCATAAAACTAAATAAAACGAAAGAAAGAGCGTAAAAAAACTAGTTCTTTACAAAAGATGACTTCATAAAACTCGAAATCTCATCTAAAGTTTCCCTACAAATGCCTGCCTGGAGTAGTTTTCACTCCCAGGGTATTTGGGAATTGGTTTTGAGACCATGTTCAGGTTAGCATTGGTCATCAATCATTAGGGTCTAGAGACTATAATCTGTCGAGAGTAAAACTGATGACAACACTTGAAGTTAGAGAAAGGGCAGAATAAAAAGGAAGATGTTCTGTTACCCACTGGCCAACCACGGAAAATGGTTAAGTGTTGCTATTTCAGTGCTAAACATAAGCTTTTCGACCATATTTCTTTGAGTCCACTGCACCAATAACAACAGAAGATCTGGAATGCCTTCACCACTGTTTTGTTGTAACAAGTAAAAGACCAACATCAAAATTAAGATAACATCTATTCCATTTAAACGTAATTTCTGCTCAATCAATTTTTCGGTCAAATGATTAAATCATATGCTTTACATTATGTGTAAACACAAAGTAAAAGACCAACATCACCAGTGATTTTTCAGATTATATCATCAAGTATAGATTATAGCTAATAATTTGGAAGTTGGAAATATTTAAAAAAAAAAAAAAAATCATAAAACATACCTGATTGCACTTGTAGAGACAATATTGAAATAATTATCCTTGTCTTTATTTTTGTAGTACAATTCTGTATTCAGACACTGCTCTTTGAACTGTGTAACAATCTGCGAGTATAATTAAGAGAACCTAACCAAATGAGACCAAATATCGACTTCCACCACACAAAACAAGCTAGGAAGTACTATGACCTGGATAAGCTTCATCTTGAACTCATTTTGGACGTCCCTGGATTGTTGTTTCATAGCTTCCACAATAGGTGAATTGGGACAAGTCTTCCAACCATATAGTCTGTCAACCTTGACATCCAAATATTTACAGAAAAAAATTATAAACTAAATCACACAACAAATTAAGAAAATTCTAAGGTTCATGAGAGGCTAACAACAATAGGCAGAGTTACCTTATTCAATGCAACTATGAACTTAGTCTTTCTCATTTTCAAAGATTCAGTGACTCAATTGTCTGCGGTTCCAATCCATGCATTATGTCAACGACCAAGATTGCAATATCACATAAATCTGAACCTCTTGACAGCAAATTCCTGAAAGATTCATGCCCTGGGGTATCAATGACCAGAAGTCCTGGGACCAGAAGGTGTAAAGAATATTCATAATTCACAAAATTCCAATTCTTTTGCCTTAATTTGGCTGAAATCATGGAGATGCTCATAAAGTTAAAAACTTCATACAGATCAGGTAATAACTAGTTAGAAATCAGTGGAACATCTAGTTCGCTTGATTCTTAAACTTGATGTTTTCCAAATTGGCAACTACGTTTACTTGTATATTAATAATCAGAATACATAGCAATGGTTTGCTAAGTATAAATTTGAAGCCCTAACAGCATACAAGAATGCAAGTACACAGATTTTGAAGGAAAAAAATGCAAGTCAGGATTAATCTAACAATATAGAGTGGAAGCTCTCATAAAAACAGCACAGCACAGAAAACAGCAGCACAGAAACAGCATAAACAGCAGCAGCATGAAGCAGCAGCAGAAAAAAAAAACAGATGCACTCTGTTTTGCGACAGAGTGCTCTGCCTACACAGCACAGCAGCATCCCCATGCAGCATCCCTGCATGCAGCAGTTTTGCTCGCAGCGTATCGCCATATCCCGGACTGCCAAAGTTTTGAATTTTAAGGACCCCCCATATCCCGGACATATTTATCAGATATTGTTGTATACATAATCATAGAAACAAACCAACTAAAATGTGAACATGTTCCAAACAAAAACAGTAATCTTTTTTCTGAATCCTACCAAAAATTCTGATGTCAAAGCCTTCTCTAAAAGGGGATGTTACCTTCCAAACCAATTGCTCCTAGAGCTTCTGCTGCCTAGTCAAAGGGCTCCATTTACCGTTCAACATTAGGATCAAACCCAATGACATAGTAAGTGATGAACACCCAAGCAGCGACTTCGAGAAACGAAACAGGAATTTTTAGAATCCATGTAGGGATCGCATATGCCCATGAAGGAAAGAATCGAAGGTCCCGTTGCTTGAAATAGACGGGCATCTTTGCAATGGTCATGGCAAGTTCTGAGAATCCATTAAACATAATCATGACAAGACTGAAAAACAGTGCTCCCATAAATATCCCTCCATCGGTTGTGTTATTACGAGGCATCTTAGTACGTAGGAACACTGTCATTGTGATGAATGCCATGAGTATAAGCTGAAACGTACATATAATTAGTATAGATGATATGGAATTCGAGAGCTGTGTTTTGAGTGGTTTGTAACTCACTAGTGACAACTTGAAGATGTAGACGAATGAGTTTCTTTTCATCAGCAAGTATTCTCGTGCAATGTTAGCTTTCAGAAGCTCTTTCTTGCCAACGCCATACTGCTTGGTTGTCAATGCTGCTGGGTGGCTCTTATTCTTGTCATATGAGTGTCCGAGCTCTTCTGCTAGTTTTCGACCAATGTGAAATGACTGAAAAGCCTCTGCAAATTCATTGACAGAAACAAACTGGTAGGGCTCATCGTGACGAGTCCAATACTGTCCTTGATCTTTCCTAGATGTCACCTGCCAGACAACCAAAACTCAAGTTAAGCTTTTGCAGGAGACCTACACATAAATTCAAAAGAAAAGTTTTTTCCCTTCTTTTTGGCTGGATAGAAGACTTCTTGCAAAAAATCTGCAGTTCCTTTTCTTACCGGACATTTGAATCCCATGGATTCAAAGAACTCAAGCACATGTTCTCGAGGACCCTGATACACAACCCGCCCATCAGAGATAAGAATAATGTCGTCAAAGAGGTCATAAGTCTCGGGTGCTGGTTGGAGAAGGGAGATAAGTGCTGTCCCTTGGAGAATTTGGATGGATTGCTTGAGAGAATTCACAATCTGAAAAGTCGTCGAGCTATCCAGACCAGTGGATATTTCATCCATGAACAATGCCTTTGAAGGTCCAACTAACATTTCTCCTGTAATGTATCAAATAGCTTATTTATATATGTTCAAAATCTAATTGAAACTTGAGCTTTTCTTCTTTTTTCCGCTAATAAATTGAAATATAAGCTGAAAGGGATGCATAGATAAATGATGAGTTTTTTTTTACCAGTGGTAACTCTTTTCTTTGTCCACCAGAGATACCCCTCAACATTTCATCACCCACCATTGTATCAGCACAGACATCCAACCCCAAAATCTACAATTTCCAACATGAAAAAAAAAATTTCCGAATTTCTTAATATTTCTAGTTCTCAAGAGTCTTAAAATAATTATATATCGTCTTTACAAAATATCATACCTTCAAATAATAATCGGTAACTACACTGGTCTCTTGTCCTTCCGTTGCAGCAGCCTGCATTATTAGAAATAAAAACTTCAGCATCTTGAAATGAGATTCGGAGAAAGCGGAGGTCATACCCTAAAAACTTCAGCATCTTGAAATATCATACCTTCAAAACTTCAGCATCTTCAACATCTCTGCAAGATTTCAAGATTCAAACAATTGATTCAGATTACGTGGAATGGTGGTTTGCAATACCCTATAAATTGAAGCAAATTGTGTATGACGTACCATAGCCAGTTCCAACTCCTTGACATCTCGCAGAGAAAGCCAAGGTTTCCCTAACAGTCATTTCTCCGATATGGAGGTCATACTGACTGATATATGCAGATGTTCTTTGTGGGACAAACTCGTCCATTCCATGACCATTATAAGTTACTTTTCCAGTAACCTAATGTCCAAAAAAAATACCCATTTAGTTATTCCAAACTAAAACATCAATAATGTAATCAGAAGAGTATGCAATATCCTCACTTGAAGATCTGAATCAAGCTTCCCGGCCAAAGCCAATAGCAATGTAGTCTTTCCAGAGCTTGGGGGGCCTAAAAGTAGTGTCAATCTGTAGATTGAGACTGCCAAATGTGAGAAAACTTTCGCAGAATCTATGAAACAGAAATTAAACCAAAACCAGGTGAACTTCCATTTATTAATTCAAATGGAGATTGCTGTCTTACCTTCCAGGCTTGATGAAGGATAGACAATGGTCTTTTTCGACTGGGAAGGACATGGAGATAATTCAAGAACCCCTTTAAAATATAAGAAGAAACTATCATGCAAGTCGTTGCTCATAATTCTAAGAGATGAAGAAATATTACAAAAAAAAACTATGCAAATGATTTGAACTTATAATTAACTACCTCTATCACATTGATAGTTGCATTATAGAGTGTTGGTAAAGCTCTGCCTCCCACGTGTGCTTCTGCGTCCACATTTAGATGTTCATATCTGACTTCGATCGTCGGAAGATCAATTCCAACTCTGAATTCAAATGAGAAAAAACAAAGACAGCCCATCAAAGGGTTAAGTTACTGCTCAGTAATTTATTATACGGGGGTAATTTATTCAGAACGTCAGATTCCTCAAGATGCGTGCACAAAATTTGAAATTAGTTAGGAGTAAACCATTCAGAGAAAACATTCTTTATCATAGATGGTGCACTTAATTTTTTAACTTTATTAGGCAGAGATTGGATTCATGCTAATAGATGTATTTTGTACTCTATGCATTGAAAATTTTTAGTTCTGATAAGAAAGGAGAAAAAATATTGAGGAAGTACATGTGGATCCTCAACCATTTCATATATTTTTAGGTTAAAACTTGTCATTTCTTCTATTGTTGTTCAATTTATGAAACTGAAATTAAAGAAAAATAGGTATGACGATTTACATGGGGAGAAGAGTCTACTCCAGCAGCAATGGCATCATCACATTGCTTCAGTATGCCCTTCCAATCGCCATCCCTCTTGGCATTGACACATTTACGTAGATGTTCCTCAACAGTTCGCAACTTTTGTAACTCGTCAGGAACAGGCTGTTGTCCAGGAGTACATAGTTGCTTCCGGGCATTCTCAACGTGCCCTAACCTGTAGGAAAACAGAGTTAAATGAACACTATCCGACGGTCGTATATTAGTCACAAATAAAAAAAACACTATCTTAATTTCGCAGCTCCCAAATTCGAAATCTCCTTGTAAATTCCCTAAAAAGGGATATACTAAACTAAACCAAAAATCAATTTCAATTACATTCTCAAGATTAATCTGTAGAAATATATATAAAAACAATGAAAACCACTGATCCAGAATTATTGAAGAGCAATTAATCAGTATAACAACTCAAATTTACTTGAAAATCCGGCAAAACAAAGAAAATGCATCAACCTCCAGTACAACAACAACAGTAAAAACAATCTATCATGTGACTAAAAGGAGATCCAAATTCAAAGGAGAACCCATTTCACTACGAAATCAAATAACTCAAACATCACAGGATTCAAAGAAGTCGTATAGACAGATAACCCCATTTGACTGATTATTCCAAATTACTCAAAGAAAAACATTGATGAATCTTTAACCAACACACACCATAGTTGAGCAATGAAAGAACAAAAACTAAGCTCAATCAGAACAAAAAAAGAAAGAAAATGATCAATTAATGAAATGGGAAAGGCAATTAAGGCTTCGAGATTGAAAGCTCACTCACCGCAAATACAAAGAACCCAATCTCTGACGCGCCCATTGATAACCAAAAGAGAGAAATCACCCAATTTGCAACTTACAGAGAAATGAAACCCAAACCTAACCAAACAATAGAGAGACAGAGAAAGGGGTAATAGAGAAGGAGAAGAAGAAGACTTGGGGTGCCTTTTCAATGAACTCCTGTACATAGTTTTCACCAAAACATCGATGCCCAGCATCATAGACTTGGCGAATGAGGGAGACTGGCTTGGTCTTGCTCACACTCACCACTCTGACTTGATCGGCTCTTCGCCCAGATTTCTCCGCCGCTTGTTGCACCCTTTGCATCACTGAACGCAGTGCTGTTACAGCTGTTCCTTCCATGGCGAGTGCTGCAGCCATGGCTGGTGATGACTGTTGTTGTTTGGTCTCTGTTTCTTCTGACTGCTTGGGTTGCTCGACTTCTCCCTCTCTCTTTCCTTCTCCTTCTCCTTCTCTCTTTCCCTCTCCTTTGAAATTTGGGGGTTTTTTTCACAAAGGATTGAAAAGGGGGAGATGGAGCGGGAACGCGGGAAGCAAAAAATTTTCCCAAAATTTCGCCCGCGAGCCTTCGACCTACTTCTCCACAGGTCCCACGTGCAATACACGTGCACATTTGCAACGGTTTTAAGCCGTGGGTCACTATAGCCACGGCTTTTAGCCGTGGCAAACACGCCAACGGTTTAGAACCGTGGCCAAGCCGTTTTTTTAGCAACGGTTTTAAGCCGTTGGGCACTATAGCAACGGTTTTTAGCCGTGGCAAACACACCAACGGCTTAGAACCGTGGCCACCCCTGTGTAGCTAATCAGCCCTTTTGGTGTAGTGGGAAAAAATTTGGCGAAATTTTTTTTGCTATTTCGATCTAGATCAGTTTGCGCGGTCATTGCGAAAAAAATTTCGAAGGAGATTCTCAGATCCAGCGAAGAAGGACGAACTGAAGAAGAACGAACTGAAGAAGAAGATGAAGTTTGGCGCAGAGGAGAAGAAGGATGAACTGAAGAAGAAGATGAAGAACCGAAGCAGATTCTCCGATCCAGCGAGAGCTTCAGATCCAGCGAGGAGCTCTCTGCCCTGATCTCAGATCCAGCGAAGAGGAGGGGTTCCAGCGAGGAGAAGAGGTTCTCGCCTTGCTCTCAAATTGGTTCAGATCTCCTTCCAGGTAAGATGTTTCAGTTCCACTTAGTTATTTGCTTCTTTGAATTGGTGAGAGTTGTTTGCAAGTGTTGGACAGATGGGGACAGGATTTGGGTTCTCTCCCAATTCTTCGAATTCGAGGGATAATGGGTTGAAGGTTCCTTATACTGATTTGTATGTGAAGTATGTTACGACGCCCGAATTCGGGTTTCGGATTGTTGGGGCTCCTGAGGAGGAGAAAGTGGAAGAAGAGATGGTGAAGAAGAAGAGGGGTGGGATTAAGTTTAAGGTTAAGATTAAGAATCCTGCATTGAGGAGGTTGATCAGTGGGGGGATGGCAGGTGCGGTTTCGCGCACAGCGGTTGCGCCATTGGAGACTATAAGGACTCATTTGATGGTTGGGAGCAGTGGGCATTCTAGCACTGAAGTGTTACAGTCAATTATTAAGAATGATGGATGGAAGCGCTTGTTTCGGGGTAATTTGGTCAATGTGATTCGGGTTGCACCTAGTAAGGCTATTGAGGTGAGTGGTGAATCACTAATTTCATTATGTTTTTGCTTTCGATTATAATTCCAGATCAGATTATATGCTAACATTTACTAGCTTGACTTGATTCATTAATTTTGAGTTAGCTTGATTGAGATTATCTGTTTACATTCACATGTGATTGTGGTAACTAAGGTTATGCAATTTAAGATAAATTCTTTCTGATACCAAAATTTGTTCTAATGAATGTTTTTTTAATGGAGTATTGGCCATATGTGTCATGCTGATTCTTGTGAACTTGTGAGGTTTGCGTAATGAAACATGCTAGTTTGTTTACGGTGAGGTTTGATATTCTCTTGGTGGTTTACAATTGCAAATAATTTATTTATTTTGTGCTTTTACAAGCAATTGAGATTTATCCGATAGGAAGCAACATTCTTAAACAGGAAAAGTTATCAGATGAACCATATGATCTCCATGTACTTTATTTTGCTATGAAGTTGCTTGCTTTCAGTCTTTGAAACCCAAAGACATGCTTCTAAATATGGGGCAATCTCCTTAAATTTTTCTTGACCATCCCTTTTAAGTTTTATGCCTTCGCATTGCAAAAGTTGTTGCATGGATAACGATTGTTCCTTTTTAGTGGTCTTACCTCAGCCTACTCCTTTTTTGTTTTTTTTTTTTTCAGTTTTTAATGTTTCTTGTTTGTATTCAATTGGAGACCATGCCCCTTCAGTTTGTTCTTTGTTGTATATGCAAGTGGGAAAACCTATTTATGTTCAATATTTATAAAAAAAAAAAAAAGAAGAAGAAGAAGAAGAAGCTGATAAAATCCTCTCACTTACCATTATCCTACGTATCACATACTTCCCAGACCATGACTGCATCCAAATATCACGATTAATCAGCCAATATACCTGATAGTTTCATTTTCATGGAGGCGTTTTGACCCTTTTTTTGGTATTAGTGTTCTTTTCCTCTTGTCAGTTGTAACTGAATGCAAGCTTTAAAGCTTCAGCTCTTGCATTTTTATTTGTTTTTAAATATATTTTTATAGTTCTCTATATTTAACAATTTTGTATTTATATTTTATTATTTTTCTGTTGATTATTGGAAGGGCGTACAATTCCAAAGGTTAGGACATACTTTTACTTTAAACGACTTATCGCTTCTTGAGCTTCATTGGAAGTGACAGAGTGTTTGCCATGTGCCTGTTTCTTAGTGTTTTTAACTTCTAATGTGCATTTTTTTTTGGATCATTTGTTCATTGTATGATCATAAATTTGCCAACTGGGACATTTTGTCACGAACTTTGGTATAGGTACCACTTAAATTTTTCTTCACAAACACAACAGGTATCCTCGCCTCTATACAACTGTAGCTTAGTACCCCTTCTCTATAAATTAAAGAATTTCTATTCATCGTACATTTATTTGAAGAGTTATTTTGGATGATCCTGGGATGTTGGTGATAAGTAGGCATGCATATTAGTATGCAGTGTAAGGTAGTTGACGCATACTTAAAAGTACACAAGTACAATTGCATTCAGTTCTTGACATGAGACTGGTGTTTTTTGCATGTTCTATAGTTTCCTTTGTTTTTGTGTTTTGCTTTGCCATTCCGAATACTCAGTGTGCTTTGATCTCGTGCAGATATTTATTGTGGCTGTACTTGCGACTTTGGCCGCTTATACCTAGAAACCTTTCAAATAGGGCATATAGGCTATCATTTATGGGCACCCTTGGTACATCATTGGTTTCTTTATATTCGCTGCACGGGGGTAATAATACTAACACTCCAACTTGTCATCTTTTGAATGCCTTGTGAGTTTTCCTTAATTTGGTATTCTTGCATGAATCACTGATTCTTTGTTTCAGAAACCGGAGGGCGTGGAACATGCAGGCTGTTCAACTATGGTTGCAATCAATTTATGCTACCAAAGATTTTATATACTTCCTCTACTGCCTCATGTTTGTCTCATCCCATCTTCAGCTGAAATGTAAATTTTACTCCTTGAAGTTGATATATGGTCTTTTCTTGATTGATATTATAACGGATGCAGTGTTATCTTTCCTAGTTACATCAAGTATTAGCTGATGTTAATTTTCATGGCAGTTGCATTGATACATGTGCTTTGTCGAGCTGTTTGAGCATGTGGCTAAGTTCCTAAGACGCAATTTCAGTCGATCCTCTCTGTATAGGTGATGACCAAAAAATACTTGTGAATTTGATTCCGTCATTTCGAACTTCTGAATTTGATACCTCGAACTTGAATATTCATACCCAGGAAACTTGAGAGGGGTACATGGGGCTCACCTATGATTCATGGATTTGTTTAGTGCGATAACAATAATAAATTTTTCATTTCGAACTTGAATATTCGTACCCAGAAAACTTGAATACACGTATTTATTTGCATCTGATGTGACATCTGATAAGCCATACTATCTTCTTTATGAAACCTCAAGTTCATAAATTTGTGGTGATTTCAGTTTTGCTATATTAATGTAGATAAATCTGATGGTGTATTGTTTATGAGCAGGAAGTACTTGGAGGAGCCTTGCCTGTGGGTGGAATCAAACACAACTACACTCAGTATACTGACTTCTCATGCTGAAATATGAATGGGTTCTCGTTGCTCTCGTAAGTTTTCGCTATTGTTTATTTGTCTACTGCCTGCTAACTTAAAGATCCACTAATAATCTAACTCTCCTGGTTCAGATGGCAACGCAACATAATTCAAACATTCATGTATTGGCAGGTATGATTCTCGGCTATTCTCAGTTAGGAAATTTCATCTTGTATCACAGTACCCGCTTCTTAGATTTTCATAGTATCAAAATGGACAAGAGCCAAGGTCAATGTCTGGATACTCCAGTTTATTGAGTCAAATAACAGGTTGTCTGGCTTGTGCTTTATTTTATGAGGACCAGTTCTTGTGTCTATATGATGTGTTGGTTCTCTGCTAGCCATGGAGAGTTTAATTGTTTTCGTAAAAACTCACATGGTGCCATATATAGATCTGTGTAAACACAATGTCTACTGAATAAGATCAGTTACAATTTACTTCTCAATGTATGGCCAGTTAAGAGGGAATAAACTTGTAGATAAAGCAAGGATATCCTCAGTATATGAGCTTAGCTTTTGATAGATGTTTATTCTTGAAGTGCTCAATCTCATAATGAAGGTCAGATGTTTAGTTTCAAATTCTCTGAAGGTATTAGTCCAATCTTTGACAAGCACAAACAACTATAAATACATTTACTATGTGCTAGCTACAGTCTTCAACTGCAGATATGTTCACACACATTTGGAGGCGTTTATTAATATATTTCTATGTTTGTTTGATAAAGAAAAAGGTTTTCAACTCTATTCGTTCACTTTTTGTATTTTCTCATTCAGAAACGAGAAACTTCAGTTATGGGTTTTTTTTTTTTGACTAGTTCTAATAGCCCGTGATTTTCAACAACCCTGAATGTTTTTAGACAGTTAGCAAAGAGGAGGGGTTAGGTCCCTTGATTTGTGTAATCCATGCAAAGGGAAACTATATATATGAACAAGTACAAATCTGAATGCTACATTCTTGTATCATTGCCTGCCTGCATATGATCTGATTTTTCATTTAGTTGATATGTCTTTTTTTTGTGCTTTGCCAACAACAATGTAAAGAAAACTCTTGGAGACAATTTATGTTGCTCTTGTCAAGTGAAAACAAACTTGGTAATATGATTCAAGCAGAATCTGATCCCCAGAAGAGGGATGAATATCTGCAAAGGTTGATGGAACTCCCAAATCAGGTAAATTCTCCACTTGTACATATTTTAGGTGGTGAAGTTGAAAGTCAAAAACTCTTAGGATTTTTATATACTGAATTCGTGCCTGGATCACTTTGTGCTATACTTCTTTAGCTTTCAACCTTGTCAATCGATTGTTCATGGTCTTAATTAGAAGGTTTTCCTGCAGAAATGGGTTGACATCATTGGGCAGGCACACCTTAGTGTAAACTGGACAACCATACAAAACAAAACCATGAGATCCAGCAGCAGAGTATTGCAGAATTTCAGAAGGCTTATGAGGTATAATGCTATAGTCTATAGACTATAGTCATGCCCTTAGATTTGGAAACCAGAGATATATTTTCATGTAATCCATCTGATATTTTATAATTCCAATTTCCCACAAGTACAGGAACAGACACAGTCTGAATATGAGAAACTTTTGGCAGAAATGGCCAACTTGGTCTCCAATCATATTCGCCGTAAAAAGAACTAGTATATTTTGTGATTTTCATGGGTTGTTCCCCTTTTTAAATTGGACTTAGTGTAACAGGTGGACATCCTTTCTGCAGGTAAATACACAGCTTACTGGTCTGAGAGATACCACTCTTGAAAATAAAGCATTTATGGATGAATGTGTATCATCCTTGACAGGCATATCATCAGATGCCAGAGAAAATGGCAAGAATTTTCTAGTCAAGCAGAGAATGGTGCCAAAGATGCTGTTGATTTTTCTCCAGCTAAACACTTGCCGTATGGAGATAATCCACCAAAGTGGTCAGTATCTTTACGACGGTGTCTCATGCTTTGATAGTTGTTCAATTCAAGCTATATCTTTAGGTTCACTCTTGGATGATAATGTGGTTTGTTGCAGTGTCAGTACTGTCAACTCTGCTTCTGAACACTAGCAAAGGACTCATGAAACTGTCATAAGATGAGCAATGAACATGTATCTGTCATCGGATTGCTTGTCAGGTAAGTTATTAGTTGGTTTTGTATTTGAAAAAAATGGATATTTTGTATGTGTTTCCTACAGGCTTTGAATAATTTGTTGTTTAACTTGAAGAAAAATGAAAAATACACAAATTACCCCTTCATCTAAGAGTATGTATCATTGTTGCTTTCTTGCTTATTGATGAACTAAATTTGTCTCAACAGCCATTGAAACTCTACCTTTTGCTCTTGCAGCCTGATGACAAGTATGAATTCTCTAAGCCTGCCAGGATTCAAGGTGTTGGAGCAGCAACGGTCGCAGATTCAGCAGGTGAAGAGCACTACTACAGGGAATAATACCACCACCACAATAAGTCCTAGTGAGAGTCAAAAGATGGAAGACAAAGACGAGGAAATGACGAGATCTGCTCTAACTACTTTCCCCGAGCTTAGGAGGAGAGATCGAAAGGAAGAAGTTGGAGTCAGGAGAAGGTTAAAGCACAGCTCCGGCCGTGTTGAAGAAGAACCAGGCGCTTGGCTGTGATTCGAGGAGTAAGTCAAAAATCTTGCACTGGGTTGGTTTATACTTTAGCATAATAGTTTGACACTAGTTGGTTACAAATTAAAACATAAGCTCATATGGATGAAACATCAATCAGTCTGATATTTCTAGGGACTGCTTAGTTTTACTTGAATGAATTATCTACTTTAAGCTATGTTTAGTTTTGCAAGAAAAAAATTCCATGAAAAACAGTGAAAGGTAGAGACCAGGCAGGAGGGAATTTCTTTACTCTCTTTCCCTTTCTATTTTTCACTATTTTCATGAGTTTTTCTTTGCAACCAAACATAGAGTTTTAAGTGCAAGTTATTGCAATAAGTTCCTGTTTTTGTGATTTGTTAATGAGAAGTAAATTTCATTCATTCTTCTAAACAAACCAAATTTTTGTGATTTATTCAAGAGAAGTAATTTCATTCATCTTCTCAACAAACCAAACATATAATTCTTACAGGAACTTGAAGGACTAGCAAATCCCATGAGAAAGGAAGTAGCAGCGGTACGCAAGAAAATTGACACAGTTAACAAAGAGTTAAAGCCTCTTGGTCAGAGCTGCCAGAAGAAGGTACAACATCTATACTTTATTTCAATCATTTTTTGGTCTTCATGTTTTCGTCAGATTAAAGTTAACATTCCCTGAATTAATTAAACTCTTTAATAGAATTCATCGTCATGTACTATTGTGATCAAATGATCAGACAAAAAGAGAATTGATTAACCAGATAACAACTGGTTTGATTACAGGAGAAGGAATACAAGGAAGCACTTGAAGCTTTAAATGACAAGAACAAGGAGAAAGCTCAACTAATAACAAAGTTAATGGAGGTAAAGTCTTCATCTTGACTGGAATATCATAAACCTGACTAAATCTCGTCATATTTTCCAAATATTTTTGCTGATTCATTTTCATTGTGTTGTCCTCATGCACAGCTGGTAAGCGAGAGTGAAAGATTAAGGATGAAGAAGCTCGACGAGCTTAGCAAGAACATTGATTCCCTACACTAGATAATGGTTTGTTGATAAAGAACTAAAGTTGTGTGTTCGTATAAAAGAACATTGATTCCCTACACTAGATAATGTGTGTCATTGTATTTGAGAGATTTTGACTCAATGTAATACATTTTCTTATTAATTACATTACTTTGCCTCCATTATTTGATAGAATTTTGACTCAATGACTCAAAGGCATTTGATAGAAAAAAAAAAAAAAAAAAAATTGCCACGGTTTAAAACCGTGGCTAACTATTGCAACGGCTAAAAACCGTGGCTACCTTGCCACGGCTTATAACCGTGGTTAGAGTTAGCCACGGCTTAAAACCGTTGCTATTGTTGCCACGGTGTTGCCACGGCTAAAAACCGTTGCTATTATGATTGCAACGGTTTATAACCGTTGCTAATTTCTAAAAATCACGCCCCCCATTCAAGCATAAAACCGTTGCTACAATTTTAGCAACAGTTTTTAGCCGTTACAAAGGATTTCGCGACGCCCCTGTAGTCCACGGCTCTTAGCCGTGGCAATGGCTTACGCCCACGGTATAGAACCGTTGCTAATGGGGGTTTTTGGTGTAGTGTAGTGAGGAGTTGTCCATTAGCAACCTTAACCATCATTTGAGGAGTAAGGGACGTCGGCCAATTTGTTGCTTTGATGACTTTGGGGTCAATAAAGGAGTGAGTACTCCCCGTATCAAAAGGATCGAAATAGTTCGTTTGACAAACCCCTTGAGTAGGATGGTGTTGTAAGAAGAACTTCCATGGAGGGCATGGATAGAAAGTTCCATCTAAGAAGGTATTTCCTGAACAAGGTCTTCAATAATGTCAGGATCAGGTGAGGGTTCTTCCTGTAATTC